>CABHPQ010147806.1:10375-27686 GCA_902168405.1 Peromyscus aztecus
ATATTTGGAAGGCTAGTATCAGAATTTATTATTTGAATTTTGAGACTTAAGAAATGAAATGCACAATAGAAATTTCATTGCAATGGGACAATTTCGAGTTTATAGTAATGACCTAGGAACTGTATGCTGGAACTGGGTTAAAAATGAAACTGTTTAAATGAAGAAATTTATTGTTTCTACCTTGACTCAAGATGCAGTTTTGTGTATGCATATATGCTGGTGATTCATATATTGTTCTATTTATTCTTTTTACCTTGACTCAAGATGCAGTTTTGTGTTTGCATATATGCTGGTGACTCATGTATTGTTCTATGTTAAAAATGCAATTGTTTTGTGGAAATAAATAAATAAATAAATAAATAAATAAATAAATAAAGAAGGTACATGTTAAACATTAGACAGAAATGTCAGAAATTATTTCAAAGTTCCTGTATCATGTTGCAATATACCCCAAGGAGTGTTGGAGTATCATAATTGCATAGTAACTTCATCCAATTTGGTACAGTATTTTTTAATGTAGCTATTCACTAATCATGTAGTAGCAAGCCATTGTGGTTCCAGTAAATGAATAATTATGTGTATGTTTTTGTGCCATCTGTCTTCGATAGAATGCCATACTATAGATTCCTAAAGGTAGTTTCATTTCTTAGATGTGTGTCCCTATCACACAGCTCTTTACCATATTTCCTTGTACTCTGAGCTGGGATTTTTCATTCTGAATGATATCAGTGTATTTTATGGTGAAGGCATTTTTAAAGTTCTGATAAAATAAAATTTGTTCATTTTTTATATATTGGTTAATCACACTATGTACTATTTAAGAAATCATTAAAGTTATGAGATATTTTCAACATCTTTTGTAAGCAATATATTGTTATTTCTAACTTTTTAATTCTATTTTCTATTCTATTTTTTTAAATAATATTTTTCAATTCTAGTGTACAATTGTTTTAACACTATGGTTGAAAAGATTATTCTCTTCCACACTGAATTATATTTGCACATTCAAAAATAATAACATATACAAATTGATGTTTACCTTTCAGTTTAGTGCAGTGAAAATACAATAATTTTAGATTACCTGAGAGCTTAAGTTCTATCTCTATTAATTTATAGCTGCATTCCTTCAGGTCGTTTATTATTAAGAAGTTCTCTGATCAAGAATAAAAAATCTGTGCTTACAATGTACAACTACTGAGGTTTCTTTAAAAACTCTGTTTACTAATGAGATACTCTTATCTACTAACAAGATATACCAAACATTTTTAGTATTTTGAATATTTTAAAAATTGTTAGTTTTGTTTGTCTTTTAACAATTTTCTAATATTTCCTCTCTAGTTATATTGGTAGCCTATAGAAGGTAGGGAATATTTTTTTCTATCTCTAAAAGTGAGTCACAACCACCTGCATGGAAGTTGTGTTCAATGGCAGATACACACTGGATGTTTGGTTTTAAAAGTAGACTATGGAAAGCTGGATTACTGACCGCATAAGTAAATTCCTACAGTGCCAGAGGCTCAGTGAGGTCAAGATTGCTAGGACACTAAAGCTCCTTTGAATCACACATAGTTCTTCATGTTATCCTCATGTGCTCTTTTGGTCAATGGGATTTTTACAAATATTTATTTTAGAATTTTAGACCAAATATTTCATAACATAATATTCTTAGCTATTCTACTTAGTAGGATGTTGTTATCTACATTCCCATAACCTAAAGTTAAATGTTCATATAAAATGCACAGAACTTCTATTAACAAACCAAGCAAAGGATTTGGGTTAAGAGAAGGCATGTTCATGGAACATGCCAGTGAAACTCAAAATGATTGTTTCAAAGGTCAATGTAAAGAGACTCAAATTCACACACACAAAATCCTCTTCTTACTTTGAATAAAAAACAAGTTTTTTTTTAACAGGCCAAACTGAAAAATTTGTCATCCATAGATTGGGGCCAATTCACCTCAAACGACTTTTGCATATCCAAATGAGATAATAAAAGTGAAACTAGTATGTAATCATTACCATCCTATACAAATATAAGTCATTGTTTTTAATAAGAAACAAAGTCAACTTTAGAAAAGAATATGTTACTTCTTGATCAAAGAAAATGACCCTTAGAGACATTTTACCCAAAACCAACCCATGTCCTACTAAATATAATATCACTTGTCATCTCACCATGTGCAATGCATCACTTTATGTTAAGTAAGCCTCCTTGAGTTCTCATTTAAAGTGGAAATGCCTCAGAGAAGAGCAACAATTATATTCACAGATTAGAATTAATAGTTTTCAAAGACCTCATGGAAAGGCTCTGGGACCTAGGCCATATTTGTTACCATCATTCTCTCCACTCTTTGTGACTATGACATTATAATTGATCTATGGAAAACTTGAAGAATAAGTGTATGCATGAGGTTGGAGTATGGATGAAGGAGGGAGGTCAAAAAACAAACAATGCAAGAATTTCCTTTTCTAGTTGTTCCAAGTTCAACCCTGTAACTTGCAGACATCAGAAGTCTATTGCGCTGAGTTGGCACAAAGAAGTACATATGTTAGGGGCAAAGTTTAGTGAAAGTTGGCGTGAACGGTTTCCATGAAAATATTACCACAGTCAAGACAATGAACAATTCCACCATCACCCCTTAAATATCATGTGGTCTTCCCTCCCACAGCCTTTCCCAAGCAAATACAGATCTACTTCTTCTTCCTGTATGTTAGTCTGAATGGCCTAGAATTTTACATTGATGGAATTATATACTCTACCTCCTAAATCTCTTTTTAAAATCTGACTTTTACATTGCATAGTTATTTTGACATCAGCTCAGTTTTTCAGAATGTATCACTAGTTAGCTATGTTTTGTGGCTGAATCATTTTATAGGCACATTTTTTTGCTTTCACTTGTGGATATTTCAGTATTTGTAACGTAACTTTTTATTTAAAAAAAGTCACCATAAACATAAATTTATTTAAATCTTGGAGAAATCACTTGCATTCATTTAACAAATACGATGAAATGATAGTATTGTATGTCTTTTTTTTTTTAATTTTGTAGGAAACTGCTAAATGATTTTTCAGAGTGGTAACACTATTTTACTTTCCAAACAGCAAGCAGTCCACCAAGCTTTCCCTCACCTCCACAGCACTCAAATGGTCAATGAGAGGGACTTTAAGCATTCTGCTGGGCTAACCAATATCTTTGTTGGTTTGATATGTTTCATTAACATTAAGAAGAATCATTTCAAATGCTTATATGTCAGATATGTAAACTCTTTGAAGATGTTTAATTTTTATTCTTTTTACTTTTAGCTTCATTTGAATACTGGCGTTTTGTGTTCCTTGTGTATTGTGGATACAAGTCTGTTCTTAGTTACATGCACTGCAAGGGTTTTCTTTTGTCTATAGTTTGGCTTCTCTCTCTTTTTCTTGCCTTCTGTAATCAGTTCTAGATCATCTATTCTGTCTGTTAATGGTTATTCTGTCTTTACACCAATTTCACATTATATTTTCCAATACAATAAAATAAACCCAACAATAGGTTATTTTCTTCTTTTTCAAATGAATTATGGTCATAGTAGTTTATCTTATTTTTCCACAGTGTTTTCTTTCTTGTTTTTGTTTTTGTTTTTGTTTTTCGAGACAGGGTTTCTCTGTGTAGCATTGCGCCTTTCCTGGAACTCGCTTGGGAGACCAGGCTGGCCTCGAACTCACAGAGATCCGCCTGCTTCTGCCTCCCGAGTGCTGGGATTAAAGGCGTGCGCCACCACCGCCCGGTTGTTTTCTTTCTTTCTTTGTTTAATTTTTCTTTCATAGATTATATCCCAACCACAGTTTCCCTTCCCTCCTCTCCTCTCAGCCCCCCCCCCCCGAACACCCCATACCTAATCTCTTCTGTTTCCATCCACAACTGCCCCCAGTCCACCCGCAAAATACATTCTATTTTCCCTTCCCAGGGATATTCATATGTTCCCCCTCCACCTTGAACCTCCTTGTTTCTTAGCCTCTCTGGATCTGAGGATTATAGCATGATTATCCTTTACAGCTAATATCCACTTATAACTGAGTATATAACATTTTATCTTTCTGGGTCTGGGTTACCTCACTCAGGATGATTTTTTTCTAGTTCTATCCTTTTGCCTGCAAATTGCATGATGTTATTTTTTCCTGTTTCATCATTATTATTATTATATTGTTATTATATTATTATCACTATTACTTTTACATCCAAACAGCAGTTTCCCCTTCCTCCTTTCCTCCAAGTTACCCCATACCTTCCCTCTGCATCCCCCAATCCACTTCTCCTCTGTTTCTTTCCAGAAGAGGGCAGGCCTCCCATGATATCAACCAACGTGGCATATCAAGTTGCAGGAAGACTAAGCACCTTCCTATATAAGACTGGATGATGCAACCCAGTATGAGGAATAGGGTCCCAAAAGCCAGCAAAAGAGTCAGGGACAGCCCCAGCTCCCACTGTTAGGAGTCCCACATGTTGTGTAGTTCAAACTACACAACTGTAGCAACATACACAGAGTGCCTAGTTCAGTACCATGCAGGCTCCCTGGTTGTCAGTTCAGTCTCTGTGGGCCCCTTTGAGTCCAGGTTATTTGATTATGTGGGATTTCTTGAGATTTCCTTGATCCCCTTGATCCCTCTGGCTCCTACAATCGTTCCCTGTGCCTGTTCCTAAGGATTCCCCAAGTTCCACCTAATAGTTGGCAGTTGCTGGATGAAACCTCTCTGATGACAGTTGAGATAGGAACCAATCTATGAGTACAGCAGAATATAGTTAGGCATTGTTCCATTGACATTTTTTTTTCTCCAGTTATCTTTGGTTCTATCCTAGATCTCTGGACCATCGAGCTTCTGGGTACTGGCACTCTTGGCAGTGTCAGGTGTGGGCTCAATTTCATGGCATGGGTATGAGCCTGGAACAATTATTGGTTGGCCACCACCATAATCTCTGTGCCAACCATACCCCAGCATATCCCATAGGCAGGACAGGATATAAGTCAATAGTTATGTGGCTGAGTTGGTGTCCCAGTCCCTCCACTGGAAGTCTTGCCTGGTCACAGGAGATGGCAAGTTCTGGCTATGTATCTGCTATTACTAAGAGTCTTAGCTGGAGCCAGTCTTGTAGATTTCTGGGAGTTTCCCTTGCACTTCATTTCTGCCTCACCTCAAAACGTCCTCCCACTTCCAATTCTCTCTTTCAGTATTCTTCCCCTCCAACCCTCCCCCACCTAATCTCCCATGTTCTCATCCCCACCCATCCACAGTCCACCCATGAAATCTCTTCTATTTCACTTTCCAAGGGAGATTGGAGTATTTCCCTTTGAGCCTTCCTTGTTACCTAGACTCTCTGGGTCTGTGAATTGTAGCATAGTTATCCTTTACTTTACAGCCAAAACCCATTTATATATGAGTACATACCATATTTGTCTTTCTTATTGTGGGTTACCTCACTCAGTATGATTTTTTTTCTAATTCCATCCATTTGCCTTCAGATTTCATGATGTCTTTTTTTCAACAGCTGAGTAATACACTATTGTGTAAATGCACCACATTTTCTTTATCCATTTTTCCATTGAGGGACATCTAGATTGTTTCCAGGTTCTATCTATTATGAATAAAGTGGTTATGAACACAGCTGAGCAAATATCCTAGTGGCATGATTTATCATCATTTGGGTATACACCCAAGATTGGTATAGCTGGATCTTGAGGTAGATCGATTCCCAGTTTTCTGAGAAACCACCTTATTGATTTCCAAAGTGACTGTACAAGTTTGCACTCCAACCAGCAATGGAAGTGTTCCCCTTGCTCCAAATCCTCACCAGGCTGAGCTGTCACTTGTGTTTTTGATCTTAGCCATTCTGACATGTATAAGATGGAATCTCAGAGTTGGTTTGATTTTCATTTCCCTAATGACTAAAGATAGTGAATATTTCTTTGTTTCTGAACCATTTGAGATTCTTCTGTTGAGAATTCTCTGCTTATATCTTTGCTCCATATTTTAATTGGATTACTTGGTTTTTTGGTGTCTAGTTTATTGAGTTCTTTATATGTTTTGGAAATCAGCCCTCTGTCAAATGAAGGGATAGTGAAGTTTTTTTTCCCATTCTGTACACAGAAGTTTTGTCCTATTGATTATTATTGCCTTACAGAAGCTTTTCCATTTAATGAGGTCTAATTTATTAATTATTGATCATAGTGCATGTGTGATTGATGTTCTGTTCAAGAAGTTTTCTCCTGTGCCAATGTATTCAAGGCTATTTCCCATTTTCTCTTCTACTGGGTTCAGAATATCTAGATTTATATTGAGGTCTTAGATACACTTGGGCTTGAGTTCTGTGCAGAGTGATAGATAAGGATCTATTTGCATTCTTCTACATGGTGACATCCAGTTAAACCAACACCATTTGTTGAAGATGCTTTCTTTTATTCTATTATATAATTCTGGCTTCTTTGTCAAAAATCAAGTGTCTGTAGGTGTGTTAATATATGTCTGCATCTTCCATTGGATTTCACCGACCCGCTTGTCAGTTTTTATGTCAATACCATATGGTTTTTTGCTGTGGGATGGTCTGTATGTCAAATGTGTTGCTCTGATTGGTCAATAAATAAAACACTGATTGGCCAGTAGCCAGGCAGGAAGTATAGGTGGGACTAACAGAGAGGAGAATTGAGAGAACAGGAAGGTGGAGGGAGACACTGCCAGCCACCGCCATGACAAGCAGCATGTGAAGATGCCAGTAAGCCACGAGCCACGTGGCAAGGTATAGGTTTATAGAAATGGATTAATTTAAGATGTAAGAACTAGATAGCTAGAAGCCTGAGCCATTAGGACAAACAGTTTAAATAATATAAGCATCTGTGTGTTTATTTTATAAGTGGGCTGTCGGACTGCCGGGGCTTGGTGGGACCCAGAGAGAAAACTCTCCAGCTACAGTTTTTATTACTATAACTCTGTAATAGAGCTTGAAATCAGGTATGGTGTTACCTCTGGAAGTTCTTTTGTACAGAATTATTTTAGCTATCCTTAGTTTTTTTTTGTTTTTCCATATGAAGTTGAGTATTGTACTTTCAAGGTCTGAAAAGAATTTTGTTGGGATTTTAATGGGAATTGTGTTGAATCTGTAGATTACTTTTGGTAAAATAGCCATTTTTACTATGTTAATCATACCTATTCGTGATATGGAAGATATTTTCATCTTCTGATGTCTTCTCCAATTTCTTTCTTCAAAGACTTGAAGTTCTTGTCATACAGGCCTGTCACTTACTTGGTAAGAGTTACTCCAAGATATTTTATATTATTTGTATCTATTGTGAAAGGTGGTATTTCCTTGATTTCTTTCTCTACCCATTTATCATTTGTATATAGGAGGACTGCCATTTTTTGAGTTAATCTTGTATTCTACCACTTTGCTGAAGGTGTTTATCAGCTGTAAAAGATCCCTCATAGAATTTTTAGGGTCACTTATGTGTACTATCATATCATTTGCAAATAATACTACTTTGACGTCTTCCTTTCCAATTTGTATTTGTCTTAGCTAGACAATGTCTAGCTAGAACTTCAAGTACTATATTGAGTAGGTAAGGAGACAGTGGACAGCCTTGGCTTGTTTCTGATTTTAGGGGAATTTCTTTGAGTTTCTCTCCATTTAATTTGATGTTGGCTATCAGCCTGCTGTAATATCACCTTTATTATGTTAAGATATGTCCCTTGTATCCCTGATCTCTCCAAGACTTTTATCATGAAGGGGTGTTGGATTTTCTCAAGGGATTTTTTCTGAATCTAATGAGATTATCATGTGGTTTTTCTCTTTCAGTTTGTTTATATGGTAGATTACATGGACAGGTTTTCATATGTTGCACTATCCCTGAATCGCTGAAATGAAGCATACTTGATCGTGGTGGATGAGTTTTTTGATGTATTCTTGGATTCAGTTTGAAAGAATTTGATTGAATATTTTTTCATCAGTGTTCATGAGGGAAAACGATCTATATTTCTCTTTCTTTGTTGAGTCTTTGTGCAGTTTGAGTATCAAGGTGACTGTGGTCTCATAGAAGTAATTTGGTGATGTTTCTTCTGTTTCTCTTTTCAAATTATTCTGTTTCAAAGAATAATTTGAATAGTATTGGTATTAGCTCTTCTTTGAAAATCTGGTAGAATTCAATCTGGTCCTAGGCTTTTTTTTTTTAATTAGGAGAATTTTAATGACTGCTTCTATTTCCTTACAGGTTATCAGTCTATTTAAATTGTTTGTCTGATCTTGATTTAACTTTGTTAAGTGGTGCCTATAAAGAAATTTGTCCATTTCTTTTAAATTTTCCAATTCTGTGGAATGCAGTTTTTTTTTTTTTAGGTATGACTTAATGATTCTTTGGATTTCCTTAGTGTCTGCTTCCATAACCCCCTTTTCATTTCTGATTTTGTTGATTTGGATAATCTCTCTCTGCCTTTAAGTTTGATTAGATAAGGGTTTATCTATCTCATTGATTTTCTTAAAGAACCAACTCTTTGCTTCAAAGATGCTTTGTATTGTTCTCTTTGTCTCTATTTTTTTATTTCTGTTTTCAGTTTGATTATCTCCTGCCATCTACTTCTCTTAGGTTGGTTTGCTTCATTTTGTTCTAGATCTTTCTGGTTGCTGTTAAGTTGCTAGTATGAGATTTCTCCCACTTTTTTATGAAGGCACTTAGTGCTATAAAATTTTCTCTTAGAACTGCTTTGATTGTGTCCCATAAGTTTGGGTATATTGTACGTTCATTTTCAATTAATTTTAGGAAATTTTTAATTTCTTTCTTTATTTCTTCCTTGACACAGTAGTTGTTCATTACAGTGTTGGTTAGTTTCTGTAAGTTTGTAGGCTTTCTGTAGTTTCTGTTGTTGAAATCCAGCTTTAATCCATGGTGATCTGATAGAATGCAGGGGGTTATTTCAATTTTCTTGTATCTGTTGGGACTTGCTTTGCGACTGAGTATGTGGTCAATTTTGGAGAATGTTCTAGGAGGTCCTGAGAAGAAAGTGTATTCTTTTCTGCTTGGTGGGTGAAATGTCCTGTAAATATCTGTTAGATCCATTTGGTTCATAACATCTGTTGGCTCCAGTATTTCTATGTTCAGTTTTTGCCTGAATGATCTGTCAATTTGTGAGAATGGGGGACTGAAGTCTCCCCTTATCAATGTGTGAGGGTTGATGTGTGATTTAAGCTTTCATAGTGTTTCCTTTACAAACAATGGTGCCCTTGTGTTTGGGGCATAGATGTCAAGAATTGAAATATCATCTTGGTTGATTTTTCCATTGATGAGTATGAAGTGTCCCTCTCTGTCTCTTTTGATTAACTTTGGCTTGAAGTCTATTTTGTTAGATTAGAATGGCTAGTCCAACTTGTTTCTTAGGTCTATTTGCTATTTGCTTGTAAAAATCTTTTGCAAACCTTTTACTTGGGGATAATGTCTTTGATGTTGAGGTACATTTCTTGGATGCACCAGAAGGATAGATCCTGTTTTCACATTGATTCTGTTAGTCTGTGTCTTTTTATTGAGGAATTGGGTCCATTGATACAGGGGTTATCAATGGCCAATGATTGTTATTTCCTGTTATTATGTTGGTAGTGGTGGTGATGGATGGGTGTGTGTGTGTGTGTGTGTGTGTGTGTGTGTGTGTGTGTGTGTGTTTCCCTTCTTAGGGATTTGCTAGTGTAAGATTATTTATTGCCTGTATTTTTCTGTGTGAAGTTAACCTCCTTGGTTTGGAGTTTTTCTTCTAGTGCCTTCTGTAGGGCTGGATTTGTGAATAGATATTATTTAAATTTACTTCATCATGAAATATCTTGTTTTCTCCATCTATTGTGATTGAAAGTTTTGCTGGGTATAGTAATCTAGGCTGGCATCTGTATTCTCTTAGAGTCTACTAGACATCAATCTAGGACTTTCTGGCTTTTAGAGTGTCCACTGAGAAGCTGGTGTAATCCCAATAGGTCTGCCTTTATATGTTCCTTGGCTGTTGTCCTTTTCAGCTTTTAATATTCTTTCGTTGTTCTGTGTGTTTAGTGTTTTGATTATTGTGTGGTGAAGAGACCTTTTCTCATCCAATCTGTCTGGTAGTCTCTAAGCTTTTGCACCTATATGGGGATGTCCTTCTTTAGATTAGGAAAGTTTTCTTCTATAATTTTAAAGATATTTTCTGGGTCTTTGATCCAGGATTCCCCTGTTTCTACTCCTATTATTCTTAGGTTTGGTCTTTTCATTGTTTCTCAGATTTTCTAGATATTTCATGTCAGGGATTTTTTTAGCTTTAGACCAATGTATCTGTTTTGTCTATTGTATCTTCAACACCTGAGATTCTCTCTTTTGTCTCTTATATTCTGTTGGCAATACTTGCATCTGTAATTTCTGTTTGCTTAGTTGGATTTTCTATATCCAGAATTTTTGTTTTCTTTATTGCTTCTATTTCCATTTTCAGGTCTTGAACAGTTTTATTCATTTCATGCAATTGTTTGTTTTTCTTGGCTTTCTTGGGTTTCTTTAAGGGATTTATTCATTTCCTCTTTAAGGAGCTCTATTATCTTTTTTTTAAGATTTATTATGTATACAGTGTTCTGCCTGCATGTATGCCTACAAGACAGAAGAGAGCACCAGATATCATTATAGATGGTTGTGAGCCATCTATGTGGTTCCTGGGAATTGAACTCGGTATCTGTGTACTGAGTCAGTGCTCTTAACCTCTGAACCATCTCTCTAGCCCCCTGGACCTCTATTATCTTTATTTAGTTAGTTTTAAGGTCGTTTTCTTGTGTTTCAGCTGTGTTGGAATATTCAGAACTTTCTGTAGTGGAATGGCTGAGCTCTGGTGGTGACATATTGCCTTGGCTATTGTTTATTGTGTTCTTATATTGGTGTTCAGGTATCTTGGCTTAGGTAATTATAGCTATAGATGCTGATTTCTGAGTTTGTCTTTGTTGGGAGGGTATTTTGTTCCTTGGTTTCTGTTTTCTCTCTGGTCTTCTTGCCTAAGTGGCCTGTGGTTGAGTAGAGGGTCTCTGCCCAAGTTGGGGGCTGGACTTCTGATGGCCCGAGTGGCCTCTGTCAAGCAGGGGGGTTCTGTCCCAGTTGGCAGTTCTGGAAGCCAGAGTGGCCTCTAGTCTAGTTGTGGTCCTCTTGGGTTCTGAGCACTGGTGTGACCTTTGGTGGGGGAGGGGCTCCAGGTTGTTGTCAATTTAAACAACACACAAAATTGCAGCAAAGCTAACTAGAATTTAATTATGGTTTCTTTGAACACATACATCAGTTTGCGTGAGAGATAATGACCCAAATCAACATTTTCATGGTTCTTAACAGCATGATTATGCTGTGCATCAGGTTTCCTGTCTTCCTATAGTTTGGTCTTTGGTTCTTTGAGTGCCTAGAATCAGTGGCCTAACATTTTCCATAAAATTCTTTCATCGACCCTGCATCTTTTATATTAATCTAGCTGAAATTCACCTACAACTTCCTGATGCATTACTAATTTTTTCATAATTAACTTTTCTCATTTTTACTGTGGATTGTTTTCTTTCAAATTCAACTGTTTTTTTCTGTATCAAATCTATATTTCATATATTCATGTGTGTGGTGGGCGATGGTATACATACACACACAAGAGAGTGCATAATTGTGGAGACCAGAAGTATACTGTAGGACCTTGCATGGGGTCTCTTCAAGGGCCATGTGCTTTCATTATTGAGACAGGACCTCTTCCTGGGTCCTATGGATCACTGCTTAGGTGATTCTGGTTGGCCAGGGATCTTCCTATTTCTGTCTCCTCAGTACTAGGATTGCATACACTAGCCTCTAGATGTGAGTGCTAAGGATCAAGCAGGTCCTCATGAGGCGTGCCAAGCAGTTTCTTGATTGAGCTTTCTCCCCAGCTTCCCTAGCCTAATTTTCATCCTCATAAGCTTGAATTTCTAAAATTTAATATCCACTTTTTAAAATATTTTCCATGGTTTAAAATTTTGAAAATAGAAGGGAAGGTTATCATAACATCTTAAAGTCATTCTCTGTTAATTATAACATCTGTGTCTATTGTGGCCATTTTGTTTCATTGACCTTTCTCTTCATTGGGGAGTATAGTTTTCATGATTTCTTTGCAAGTATGATAATGGCTTTTAAATGGGTGAGAGATATTATGAATTCGGTCATTTTGGTGCTACATTTTTTTCCTAAGGAGATATTGAGAGGTTACAAGGCGAGAATTATGAAGACTGTAGGATGACAAAGCATTGAAAACAGTCACATAGAGACAAGATTTGCCTTTTATATGATGGTGGCTTTATCTCTTCTTGAGAGTGCATACAATTTCACCTAAAAAATCAGGACACCATATCTGACACAGAATTGGCAATGAATCATAACTTACTAAATTGGTATAATGAGAACTATAGGCACAAAATAACAATCAATAACACATTAGTAACATGTTTTAGGTGAATTGAGTAGACTATGGGTTAAAACCTTCTCACGGATATATATTAGAACATCTTATTAATTTTATAAAATAAATTTATAGAACAGATGTGATTATTTCCCTATATTAGAATATAAAAATAGAGGTACAGATATCCTGTTAGCCCACAGTGACATGATAGATGACAGAGCTAAGGTTTAGATAAAGGATGTCTGGGCCCAAATATTTTTATTAGCATAATAAACAAAATTCTTAATAACTAAATACAGTATTATTAACTGAATACAGTGTTCATGACTTACAATTTTTATCATGTATGTTTCTTGACATTTAATTTTTGGTTCAAGAGTATCATATACTTTGTTGGTGCTACTTTTAAATTTTGGTTTGGTTTTGGTTCTTCTCTGAAGTCACTGTCTTTTCAGTGATTGATGACCACTGTCTTATAAATTATTCTCTCACCCACCTTGATTAATATTCTGGCTCTTTTCAGATGAAACTAGCATCATTTTCTCTTGTTTTCTCTTACCTCAAAACCAAAGAGCACAGACTGAATATACATGTTAAAATTATTGGAATTAATAAATTGCCATTATGTCATTAGAAATCTGTTTCTGCTATGCCCTAAAGAGGTGGAGCTAGAGAAATTTCATATTGTTTTCATATAGACATTTTGTTTGGGCTTAGAGTAGCTTGCCAATCAGGCCAGTTAAGTAGTCAACTTTCCCCCCTTTTGGCCTGCTTCAATGTTCCTATTTTGCTGGAGAGAAATACAATTTAATAACAGTCCTGTAACCAAAGAAACATCATCCAAGTCTCTAAGTGAAAGTGAGATGTACCAACCAGCACACAACCATGCCAAAATTTGGGGAAAGTTGCACAATGAACTCCATAAAAAATAAATAAATAAAAATAAACTGCCAACATAATAAAATTGTTAAAGCAGTCAAAATTCTCAGATTGGCCTTTATATTGATATAAATATTGTCATCTTTTTAGAGAACTCCAATGGTAGAAATATAATCACACATAATTATTATTAATGGACAAGCTATTAACAATGAGTTATATATGCATTTAAATCATTATTATCCATGACACTGTATCATATTATTAAATATGTGTAACTACAGTAACTAATACTTTGCATTTGTAAGATTCTACACAGTTTAGAATAATTTATGAAGCACATGTATGGCCTCTGATCATACAGGAAAATGAGACTCCAAAATGGTGAAATTAGCTTTCACACAGATGGACTAGCAGGCCATGTGCTTCTTCTGTTGCTTTAGCCAAATAAGACATCCTGAACAAAATATAACAAGTAATAATTCTGAAGACAATAAAGAGATGGTGATCCTTGAGATGTGGGAAACAACCCAGATGAGCTAATTGCTGGCCTGGTTACTGCCTTGAAATTTTCAGAATACAGAGCAAGGAATAAGAACTTAGTCTGAGTCCAGAGAAAGCCCAGGTGGAGGAGATAATATAGAAATCTGAAAATACTAGAAGTCAAAGAACAAAGATTGAAAGAGATGAAATCTACAAAAAGAAATGTTAATATTATAGTTAAGGTGAATATAAAGTAGTGAAACAGAGAACAGAATCTAGAAATAGAGTTGTATATAAACAACTGACTCTAAAATATGCTAAGGCAATTCATGAATTATTCATCTTTCAAATGTTTCTGAAGTTTTATGCACACCTGTGCAGTAGAGCAGTTCTGCCCCACACATTGCAAATATATGCAACAATTGGCAAAGTATTAATTGTAGATCCAAATGATATACCTCTACAAGTAGCTATATGCAAATGTTTATGACTTCAGGTTAAGTAAAGATTATAAACATAATCCACAAAACAGGGTCTTTTGAATAAAAATTCAAAAAGAAAATTGGAATTTCATTCAATTTAGAACAACATTCTCTTACAGAGATACTATTAGGGCAATGAAAAGACTAAGAACAAAGAAAAAACATACAGACATCAAATGTGTAATAAATATTGTTTTAATCAGGAATATATTTTGAAATTTCTAGAATTCAGAAAGGAATTAAATGGGTCAATTAAGAAATAGAATATCTAGGTTGTTTCCAGGTTCTGGCTATTACAAATAATGCTGCTATGAACATAGCTGAGCATGTGCCCTTGTGGTATGATTGAGCATTCCTTGGGAATATGCCCAAGAGTGGTATAGCTGGGTCTTGGGGGAGATTGATTCCCAATTTGCTAAGAAAGTACCATATTGATTTCCAAAGTGGCTGTACAAGCTTGCATTACCACCAGCAGTGGAGGAGAGTTCCCCTAGCTCCACATCCTCTCCAGCATAAGCTGTCTTCAGTGTTTTTGATCTTAGTCATTCTGACAGGTATAAGGTGGTATCTCAGAGTCATTTTGATTTGCATTTTCCTGATGATTAGGGATGTTGAGCAATTCCTTAAATGTCTTTCAGCCATTTGTGCTTCCTCTGTTGAGAATTCTCTGTTTAGCTCTATAGCCCATTTCTTAATTGGTCTGTTGGGCATTTTGATGCCTAATTTCTTGAGTTCTTTATATATTCTGGATATCAGCCCTCTGTCAGATGTGGGGCTGGATGACCTTCAACTGAAGAATGGATAAATAAAATGTTGTATATATACACAATGGAGTACTACTCAGCAGAGAAAAACAATGACATCATGAGGTTTGCAGGCAAATGGATGGATCTAGAAAAAATCATCCTGAGTGAGGTAACCCAGACTCAGAAAGACAAACATGGTATGTACTCACTCATAGGTGGATACTAGATGTAAAACAAAGGATGACTAGACTGCTACTCACAATTCCAGGGAGGCTACCTAGTAAAGAGGGCCCTAAGAAAGACACAGGGATTGCCCAATGACAGAGAAATGGATGAGATCTACATGAGCAAAGTGGACCTGAGGGGGAGGGTAATGAAGGGCAAGGGTCGGGGGAAAGAGAGCTTAGGAGAGCAGGAGATCCTAGCTGGATCAAGAACAGAGAGGGAGAACAAGGAAAGAGACACCATGATAAATGAAGACCACATGAGAATAGGAAGAAGCAAAGTACTAGAGAGGTCCCCAGAAATCCACAAAGATTCCTCCACAATAGACTACTGGCAATGGTCGAGAGAAAGCCCAAACTGACCTATTCTGGTAATTGGATGGCCAAACACCCTAACTGTCATGCTAGAACTCTCATCCAATGACTGATGGAAGCAGATGCAGAGATCCATGGCCAGGCCCCAGGTGGAGCTCCGGGAGTCCAGTGGGCGAGAAAGAGGAGGGATTGTATGAGCGAGAGATGTTGAGACCATGATTGGAAAAAGCACAGGGACAAATAGCCAAACTAGTGGAAACACATGAACTATGAACCAATAGCTGAGGAGCCCCCAACTGGATCAGGCCCTCTGGATAAATGAGACAGTTGATTAGCTTGAACTGTTTGGGAGGCCCCCAGGCAGTGGCACCAGGACCTGTCTTTAGTGCATGAGCTGGCTTTTTGGAGCCTGGGGCCTATGCTGGGACACTTTGCTCAGCCTGGGTGAAGGGAGGAGGGGACTGGACCTGACTCCAGTGAGTCCACCAGGCTGACATGAATCCCCAGTGGAGACCTTGCCCTGGAGGAGATGGGAATGGGAGGTAGATTGGGGGGAGGGTGGGGGGGCAGGAGGAGGGAGGACAGGGGAATCCGAGGCTGATATGTAAAATTAAATTAAATTATAATTTTTTTAAAAAAAAGAAATAGAATATCTTTTAATGACTGGTATAGTTGATTGACTTACCAAGATGAAGTATCTCTGAAAAAGCCTCGTGGAAACCCCGTAGTCAGTAAAGCAATTTTAAAAATAAAGAGTTTGACCAGAACTACCCTACACAAATGAACAATGTCACTCCCAGAAGACTTGAGTTATTGAATGAAAATCACAGTGCAAGGCATGGATCTCCCTCCAAGTTTTGGATCAGGGAGCAGCCGGTGATCGACAAAACAGCACAGATTCTTGACACCGCCCTTTGGTTATCCATCAAATCTATATGGTAAGAGAGCACACACTTTGTCAGCAAGTAAATAGAGCAATAAATCTGAAACTGGCTGAAAAATCTTCCCCGCTGCTCGGGTGTCACAACATCGGAAGACGTTACGCAAGTTGCCGTGCGGAAGAAAGACGAACACGACATAAACGATCTTAACCAGTCCTAGACCCTGCGCCTTCTTGCAAGATGCAGCTACTGGTGCAACCGTGACATGACTATTATGGAATAAGTAAGTGCTTTCTGATTGGATTTGAAGCCTGCTTGGTAGAAAAGAATTCCATGACTGGTACTGTAATCCTGCTCAAAAGCCCATGTCTGGGGAAATCTTAGACTTTGGGGTAAAACCTGCAATAATTATTTCAATAAATGATCATGCTGCCAAAGTACCTTTTAAATATTCGTGTTTGTACCATTAGAAATAGGCTGCTCTAACCATTGGTCTAGAAGCTTCTTTTGGAAGCAAACAGCAATCAAGGAAGGATTTATAACTAGTCAAAGGGCTGAGAATAAGAGACCGATTCAGCCCTAAGCAGGGTATTTGTTTCTATGTCTCTCCCGCATGTCTCAGGGAACGTGGCAGCAAAGAGAGAAAATAATCATAAGAACAGAAGAAAAAGGATGAGTGCAATGATACATGGTCTTCTGAAAGTGACATGGCTAGTACAGCTATGAGCTTGTGACAGCCATGATTAACTGCATCGGACTGGCATAAGATCAAGGCAGCCACAATTCTGATACAAATGGGAAGGATAATTTCCAGATCTCACCTCTTACTGAAAGGTGCCTATATATATATATATATATATATATATATATATATATATATATATAT
>CABHPQ010147806.1:42622-54292 GCA_902168405.1 Peromyscus aztecus
ACTGTCACTCTATTTAATTTTTAACCAATGAGTTGACATGGACTATATTCAGCCACAATTTCTGAATCTAAGTCCAGTGATGCCTTACATCTGGACTTTTAAACTCCTGTTCTAGTGGAAACTGCTGCTGTGTGAAAAAAAATCTAACTATCCTATGATGCTCATGTTCTGAAGACACCCAAGCTAGCTAGCCACTTGCAGAGGCTACCTGAAGAGAGAAAGAATGAATAATCAGGACACTACCAGCTATCCCATCTGTCTCATCTAAGGCACTAGACATTTGAATGGAGCTGCCTAACATCTGCTGTGGCCTTTCAATAACTCTAACAGTCACAGACACCGCCCAGTTCTCATTGCATACAAGTCAGTCATATCAAGACAATATTGTATTTGGCTAACAAAGCCTCTATTAGACAAATTTCCTAGGTCCAAATTTATTTTGCACATGATCTGATTTATGTCTCTGCCATATATTATTATATTTAGTTCTTTGCTTTTCTCTAGGCCTTTTCTTGAGAGACTTTTCATCTCCATAATTGCATGATATTTTTACTGTGATAGGTAACCTTATAATAACATGCTGTCCTTATTTCCTCAATTAAAATGCAGGGCTCTATTTCAGTAGGATTTATTTCAAATTAAGTTTAATTCTGGCCAAAGTTAGCTAATTAAGTAGGCCTTTTCCCACTAATATCATCTTTACCAGACTTCTAAAGTCTGAAATAATCATACAGTTTGTTGGGGAAAATACTTTAACACTAAAAAGGTCTCTCTTTTTTTAATTTTGTTACTAGTTTATTTTATATTGTCATACAAAGTAACAGCTTTCATTGAGGCATTCTCCTACATAATTTGTGTCCTCTGAACCCATTCTCCTTTCCCATTGCCTGCTACTTACTGTTGGGTTCTTCCTCTACCCAATAGCCAGCCCCCCTTCTACTTTCAAGTCACAAAGAGTCTATTGAATTTCAAAGAAATTAATGAATTAATCTATTAATCTCTTTTCCTCTCCTCCCAGCTCTCCCTTGAGAGATATTTTTCACCCTTTCATGGTCCGTTTTCTATCTCCATGACTTATACCCACACCTCTACAGGTAGATATTCACATATATATGAATCTAGGATCCAGCTGAACATGAAGGCACGTGCATTCAATTGTAGCATTGAAGATGAAGAGGGAAACAGATCTCTATGAGTTCAAGGCCAGCTTAGTCTACAAAGTGAGTTCTAGGCCAGCCAGGGTCCTATAGTGAGACTCTAACTAAAACAAAACAAAATAAAACAAGATCCACATAGAAAAATGCGATATTATTTTTTCTGAGTGTTTAATTTTTGGTAAAAGTAACAATTTCTAATTCTATTTACTTTCCTGTGAATATCGTGTTTTAATATTTCTTCACGACTGAATAAATGCCTTCCTAAGTACATACATAATAAATATATGTACCACATTTTCCTTACCTCTCCATCTGTTGATGGACATCTAGAGTTGCTTCCTTTCTTAGGTCTTATGACTAGTGCAGTATTAAGCATGGATATAAAGGTGACTCTGGTATTTTAACCAAAAGCACCTTAGGAATAGACTCTGGAATGCTGGAACATATGGTAGTTCATTTTTTTTTAGATTTTTGAGAAAAAAAAACTATACTAATTTTCATAATGCCTCCACACTGCTTTATATTCCCTTCAACAGTGAACATTTGTGGTGATATATTGTGTACCCCAATATATTGTGTATCCTAATAAACTTATCTGGGGATCAGAGGATAGAGCCAGCCACTACATTAGACATAGAGGTCAGACAGCGGTGGCAGACATTTTTAATCCTATCACTTGGGAAGCAGAGAGCGGTTTAATCCCAACACTTGAGATCTCACTCGTTTGCTTGGAAAACACACACACTATTAATCCCAGGAAGTGACATGGCTGGATAGAGAATGGTATATAAGGCATGAGGAAACAGGAACTAAGCAGCAGTTCAACTGAGACCCTCAGGGGTGAGGACTCAGAGGTTTTCAGTCTGAGGATTCGTGAAAACAGAATTAGCTGAGGAGTCAGCTAGGTGAGGTTGGCTGTGGCTTGTTCTGTTTCTCTGATCTTTCAGCTTTCACCCCAATATCTGGCTCTGTTTTTCTTTTTATTAAAAAACCTTTTAAATTTCATATTACAAACATTAAAAGGGACTTTAATCAGTCTCTATATGGTAAAAGAATAAAGCTAATGTAATACTGATAAATTTCAAATTTAAAATTAGGGTTCTGCAGAGTTTACTTTCTATTTCAGCTCAGTCCTTGTTCATTTTTTTTATGAGAATATTGAGCAATGGTAGTCATTCTCGGGTTAAAGGCCTTGATGTGATCATATCTGGAACATTATTTCAGTGCATAAGACTCTGATTTGAAGTGAAAATTGTCTTCATAGGGAAAGGTTACTGGAATAAGAGGCTTCTTGAATAAGGTACTACAATCACTGATAACAACACAACTTGAAGAAGTGGAGACATTTGAGGAGCCCTTGCTGATAATGTCGAGTAATCCAACCCCCACTGTGCATTAATGTTTCAATTGTTAATAATTTACAAAGCATGCCTTTGATGGATTCTGCTGGATCCATGTGTCCTGTACACTGATTCTGGCTGGCCCATTAACACTGGTATAATCTGGTCCAGTTTGAAATATCTTCTTACAAGTGTAACAGCAAAAGCAATGCTGCAGCATTGATCTACTCTTCCTTTGGCCTTCTTAGCATAGTTCTTAATTTGAATTACAGTACTATGTTGATTGTAGAGTGCTTTGGTGTATATGACACTGGTAATCTGTTACCTTATTTTAAATTTTCTCACATGCCTTAAGGCTAGGTTTATTCCAAGCCCTCTATCCCAGCCAATGGCACGGTGAAATTTTCACATTTTATCTAGTGATAGTTGTATTTGTAACCATGGTTTCCAAAAACTGAGATTTTTCTAACACAGCTCTATTAAAAAGGCTGCATCTTTTTTTAAAGCAAATAATCCAAAACAAAATTATCTTTTTATCTTTTTGGTTTGTAGGCACATGCATTATCCAAAATTTACATTCTAACAAAATCCAGTTTATTTGTTCTACTCTGTTATCTCCTTCTCTGCTTTTCCATTTATTCTCATTTTCTGTGTTAACCTTCAGCCCCTTCCATAGACTCTACCATCTCAGTTTATCTGAAATCAAACCACCACGTTCCTGATGGGAACAGCTTTACCCCTGGAAGGTGAGCTCCTTAGGATGCTGGGATACTGAAAACAGCCCAATGTAACAGAAGGAACAAGTGTGCACCAAAGCTTTGCTAAGTTCTGCACATGCCACATTGTTTCTGATGAGTTCTTGAGGAAGGAGGGTGAGGCCCAATCTATATTCACAGAGTGAATGAGTCCTAGCATAAAACAGGTCCCAAATGACATGCCAGTGTGCCCTGTGACTCTTAGAGGTCTGTCAATGTTCCCTCCCTTGGTTTTCTGAAATGTGTTCTGCTTGTATCTATTGTATCACACTACTAGTATTGTAGATGGATGCATAGCCTCACCACTTACTACACAAATATTTGGAGTGTCTTCTTCGATATTGGTTTTCTATTAAAACAGACACATGCACTTCTCTTGACAAGGTTCTAATCATACAGGAAAGGAGACAAACTAATGAAGCTTGGTGCAATCCCCCTGCCACACATGCAGAACTTCTTGTCTGCAAAGACCAAGTTTAAAGCCCAGGTGCAGATCTGGAGAAAATGCCTCAGGAATAAGCATGGAGGATGCTAATGATGCTAAAACAATCAGTTGCTTTGCAGCAGGTAGCAAAAATCCTTCACTTATTTTTTAGAACAACACTGTCAAGTAGACTTTTTTAAAAAGTATATATTTATATAGCAGAAAAGAAATAGAGACCTAGAAAGAAAAAGATTCTAAGATGAACATGAAATTTATTTTGTATAACAAATAGTGAACATTTAAAGACTTGAAATCTCAAATGTCTGTTCCAAAATAAAATAGAAAGTCTGGTCTATGGGTCGCTATCATGGCAATGCTGCATTGGCCCAGGGTAGTGTATGCTTTTCTCTTGACTTGCATATGCTGCCACATTTCTATCATCCTTTCCCAGGGATAGGGAAATCAAGTCAAGGATTGTCTTTTTCCATATCTATGGGTCACCTGAGTCCACATACTGCAGTTCTACAAGGGTCAAAAATAAAGCAGAGGTCATTAAATGTTAAAATCTTCACCTAGACAGTATTCCTGGGTGAGGAAAATACATCTGGGCCCCAGAGTATTTTGACATGACTTAATGCCACCCTGCCCAAGTACTTACATAACCTTTGATCTCATATAGAAACAAAAAGGAAGAATTAACCCAGACAGAAGCCTAAAGCTTCTGCTAGATAAGGAAGGGGTTTCCGAATTGTGACCTGGGCCATCAGACACAGGTTTTCAGGTCTGTCACCAGAACATATCTATGACATGAAATGGCTTATGAGGTCTGGGGGAAATGAAGTGTACACATAGGGGAATGGAAAATACTTCTTTAGCTTCTCAGATCCGAAACTGTCAGGCAGAAAGTGTCACCTATTTCCCACAGTGCAAGTAGCCGCGGAAACCTCCACCATACAAGCTACAGATATCTTTATTGGATGACAGAACAGTTACTGTCCATTACAGAATAAGTTTTGGGGATATGAAGGTGGCATCCCGGGACAAATCTTGGATTAAATTTGAGGACTATTGAGATCCACCGTGGAGTTATGGAAGCAGTTATATTTGCCACGTGTCACTTTTGAATATAAGTTTCTTCTCCTTCCTTTAATGAAGCATGCATCGGGTCTGACACTCCAAGCAATATTGTTGAGGTTCCAGGGAACACTGCCAGGACGACAGGGCAAGGGACAAGAAATTATCTCACTGGTCTAATTGTTTCCTTATACTGCACAAAGTTAACAAAACCCAAAAATGTCACGTCTAAATCTTTCTGAGAAAAGGTTCACATGGGAGCTCTTCTGATGCGTGACTCTTCCTGCACTCACTGTGGTTCATGCTCTTTCCCATCTGCTATCTTTAAACTACGGTCACTTCGGGGATATGTATATGCTTTTTATCAGAAAAGCATACAATGTTCCCGTTTCCTATGTGTTAACCATTTGGGGCTTTTCAATCTCAAAAGCTTACTGGAATTCATTCCTCTGCCAGTTTCTTTCTGTTGGTTTTACAGAAAGAATGAGGTGAGTCTGTGTTCAGGATTTCATCTGCCTATGTAGGATCTGGGGGCAATTTCCACTCAGACAAGCACTTCATATCCCTCTAATTTCTGAAGCCACATGTCTTACAGGCATTAGGATTCACCACTATGTGAAATGTGCCTATTGTGTGAATATGATATAATTAATTCCTTGCATTGAATTAACTCATGGTCCTATTTTTCTTAAAATGAAATAGGCTTAAACAAAGGAAACAGTTTTTTTCTTCTAGAAATATTTGCCTCAAGCATGATCTTTGACATACTTGTATACTCTTGTTTTACTTAATCAATACAAAAGTCATAACACGTCAGTATTGTTTGCCTTTTTTTTAACCTAAGTAATCCTTTCTTATTCTATTCTAAATTGAAGAGGGATAAGCTATAATCCCTCTCCTGTTAGCTAAATCATTTCAACTAACTTCAATTTTGACCTTCAAATAATGTCTTAAAGTATAACGCCACCTCAGAATATGAACTTTTAAAGTATATTCATCCATACAGCCAATAACTTCTTGAGCAACTGTGTTCATTTTCACTCCTAATAGCCACGCTTGAAAATGTGTAATGCCTCTTAGAAAAGACTGGACATTTTGGTTAAATAAAAATGTGTTCAATTTCTTAGGGAAAATAGAATCTAGTATTTAACATAATACTTGCAATTTTAAATAAATGAAAATCATGAGGTTTTGAGGCTAGGTAGAGAGTGAAGACACTTGAAGTAGTAATCAAGTAATGACTATAACATACACTGTATGCTATTTAAGATTTATGGGTTTTTTATATAAGGGTTCAGTCTTAATTCTTTCTTAAGCACAGTTTTCTCTCAAATCTTCAATTTTTTCAATCTAAAATTTCAGACACTAAGTGACCATTTCTCCTCTTATTAAGCCATAGGCAGGTTTTGGCCATGGCACATTTGTTAGGTGGATGATTTTGTTCTTACGTAAAGATGAAGGTAAGGACATGGAGTCTCCAAAGAGTTCACTGACTTCTCCAGCATCACATATATAGTAAGTGCCAGGGCCAAAGCTAGGCAGGAAAAACACCACACTTCTTTCCCCTCTACCCCCTGGGAAATTCCCACAGGAACACTGGCTCAGTGAGTAATGAATGGGCTCTTTCAGAAATAGAGTTGTCACAGCCTGATCGAAGTTAGCAAGCTTTCAGTTTGTTCAGACAAAGAAAACAAAATGTTAGGCTGGCTTCTCAGCCTGAGGGCCTCAGAGTGAAGGAAGCCCTCTATAGTGGGGCTCCTTTCAGCTACACTGAGCATGAATTAGCAGACTGGAAAGCACACATTTTGCATGAATATGGACACATCCGGATTGCTGTTTTCCTTCACTGGAGGGCAGGTAACTTGATGCAGCTTGAGACTCTCTAGATATTAACAGGCAAGAGAGAAGAACATGGATTCAGATCTAATATTTGTCCGCCATCTTTCAGACAAGACATCCCTGCAGGACTTTGTGAGTCAGTAGTCAAAACTACTAGGTAACTGTGAAAGACTAACTATCCATCAACAAATATGCAGGTGACCATGGACCACAGATGGTGCCTCTAACCTCTCCAGCTGGAGAGTCATTATTATGAGACAAAGTTCCCAAATAATTGCTCATCCTTCAACTGGAAATGCAAAGATGCCTAACATCAAGTCTAAAACCAGAGGGTTATGGTCTAAAGCTCCTTGGAGTCAATTTAAGTGGGGAATCTTCGATGCCACAGCTAGGAGGCTTTTAGTTAGTCGGAATTATTATCACCTCCTTTGCCTGTTGACTTACACAAAGTGACCTTATCTAATATTCCAGAATGCAAGAAGGTAAATAACATTGTTCCCATTTCTCATGGGCTAGTGATGAGAGCCTCTGGGCAACTAAAATGTTGCCAGATGACATTGCTTTATGAAGGAGATGAATTTCTCAAAAGGAAGCCATTTTGTTTCAGTGTACAAGATGATTAAGATATAAAAAAGCATTCTACAAGGAAAACTAAACAATAGTGCTAGAGAGAACTGAATGGTTTTTAAATAAAAACAATTGAGGAACATTTAGGTCAAAGTAGGAGAAGAAATAAGAAAAACTGAAAAAGCCTAATGAAAGTTCTAGAAACCATCTGTGATCCAATTTGCTTAAAAGGATGTTTGAAGGCACATTTAAGTATATTTTGCATGTAATGTTTATTTGTGTCTGTGTTTCCATGACACAAAACCCTTCTCATCTTCAGCAGACCCACGAGATTCACTGAGAAGTTTATTTGGCACTTGTAAACAGGAAACAGGATAACTTAGTGGAGTAGGTCATCTTTTGCCTCCACGGAATAGACAGATACCTTGTCTAAGGTTAGACCTTATGTCACCTTGAACTAGTTCTTTAAAACTTATGCAAACATTTCTGAAGAAAGAGAGAGGGGAACTTTCATCTGTCCCCACCCCTCTGACTTCAAAGCTCTCATTTGGAAAGCAGTTTAAAAGAATATACATGTGTGCATATGCATAATAAGTGCTGATTTATAGAAGGTCTAGTTATCCAAGTAAACATACTAAACAGGACAGTGGGAAAAACTATAAGCCCACTTGATATAAACCTGCTTCCCCACCAATGTTCTGCAGCCAGGGTTTCACATACCTTCTTATAGACTTAATATCTTACAGCTACTGCTGGGTCATCAAGTCCTCTTCCAGAGTTCTGGGCATGAGGAGATGGCCATTCATTTGTATTTTTCAAGAGTGCTAGAGGGTAGAACATCCCCATAACCAAGCCAAGGTCCCCCCTCAATACAGCCCACAGTCCAGAAGTGTGAAAAGGGGTGCATAATGGTGACTCACCATCAAATCCAGAGGATCAGAATTTTTAAACAATATCATGTTAAGACAGTTCTACTGAATTTTTTAACACAAGAAAATGTAAGGGATATAAAATTTCACAACGGAAACATGTTTTAAATCGAAATTATTCATTACAATTCCTAACAAGAAAGGTACTTCTTTACAACTGTGCTTAAACTTGCAGAAATATCAAATAAAATATAAATACCATGCACAAGCCAAAACACATTTTTATTTTAATTCCTAGAAGACCCAGGTGTACCTGATAAGATTACCAATACTCCTCTTTGGAAAAGCAACTTAGACTTTCCAAATTAAAAAAGTATTGTCTCCCACTAACCTGCTAAAATTACACAAACACTTTGCCATGCATGAGCATTTGTCGGTGCTTATTAAATCAGGAACTGAAAACACTTAAGTTATTTCATCAGCAGTCACATATTCATTCAACAATCCCCTGAGTACCTACAATATATTGATGCCAAGAAAAGAACCAACAAGGAAAACACAACTGCTAAATCCGTAGAGGAGAATAAGTGCACACACATTATTACATTGAGACAAAAACATAAAGCAAGTACAGAGGAGAGGACCATATTACTAGCTGCAAGACATCTGACTACAAAGTTAGAGAGACCTGATTTATCTTTTCCATGAACCTAAGAAGACAGTGAATGATCAAGAGCATTTGGTTACCATCAACAGAAACATAGCTTAGGTTGTTTTAAATGCATTATCATGTATTAAAGTTAAAAAATTCCATATAATTTTCCAAGTAAATTTCTTTCTGCATTTAAATGAGGATTTCTTCAGAAGCCTAGGAATTTCTCTTTTTAATGTTTGACTTTGAATTTAGGGCATTGAGTCTGTCATTCACAAGCTATTCGCCACAAAGCAGCCATGTTTGAGTATTCAGTAGGAATAAAAGACGCATGGGATAAAATTAACGATAGGAATAATAGCTTCTTATACAGAACAATTCCACAGCTTATATGCTGGCTGTAATATAAGGAATGTATCATTCTATAGAAATAACAGTACTCAAAATCAGGTGAAATCAATAATTCACGTAAAGCTCCAGACAGCATTGAGTATAGGATATTCAATTAACCTGTCGGCTGACAGCAAGTGAGTGCCATGAGCAAAGGCAGGAAAGTGCACACACCTCTTCACATTCCCACAGGCTCCACAATTTAAATGATTGGTTCCAATGAATATCTATTTCCATGTCTACAAATATTGACTGAATGCTGTTGTATTTGAGGCAGAGTGCTCTGTAAACTTAAAGGAGTGAGCATCCCATGGTTTTGATTTGTAAAAGACTTTTCTACCACTCCATGTTTCTCATGTGGGAATTATGACATATGTGACCCCTACCTTTTCAAGTGTGATCTCCTAAGGAGCACCTTAGGGTGGATCGGAGAGCATATTGGAAGATTTTTGGTAGAAACTTTACCGGGATGACATGGAAATACTGGTGAACGTGGTCTTGCTGGCAGTCATTTCTTGGTAAGTAAAACAGTTCTTGAATTTCAGTGAAAGCCTGTCAAGAGCTGCCTGCATGTATCAAAGACAGTGCCATACATCTTCTTTGGATTTCAGTTTATGCACTTCCAGTAGATATGAATTCACTCTATTTTTTCTAGGAAATGCAATTATTGTATTGAGAATTTTATAACTGATATTGGTGAAAATGGAAGAAAAGAAGAAAATGCAGGAGGGAGTTAAAGTCATGAAGATATGGATTTTTTAAAGGAAGAAAGGGATTACGGAGAAATATAAAAATCATGGTGATTTATGTGGACAATTTTGGAGTTCCCTATTATCTCTTAAGACCACCATTTGTCAGACTCTCCCAACAATGATAAAATAAAAAAAGAGAATTGACTTTCAAATTACGTCCCAATTTTCAGCATAACATGTCTCAGAGGGCACTGAGGAAATGAGAAACCTAATTTTTGATGACACTGGAGATCATTTTGTCCAATTTCCTAGTCTTACACATAACAAACCCAGGGCAATAGTGGATGAATGTCAGCTGTCAAGTGCCACAGAAGGTCTGTGGCAGAGTCTTACTGGAGGAAAAAAAAATCTTTTTTTAAATTAATTAATTTATTACTTAAGAAATTTTTAAAATTTACTTTGCATACCCACCATGGATCCCCTTCTCATCCCTCCTCCCCCCCCACCCCCTGCTCTGAAAGGGTAAGACCACCCATGTGGAGCCAGCAAAGCCTGGTACTTTCATGGAAATATTTTGTTGAAGTGTATATAATATGAAGTGAATGTTGAGAATTAGAAGCTTCGTATGTGTCGGCACTCATCTCATGTTGTTATTGCCACACCTTGCAATGCCTTTGTAGGATGAAAAGGACATCTATTTGTAAGACACTTCCTCATCCATTTTCTCTATTTGTTGCACAGAATAATTTCAAATATAACTATCAGTCTTTACTCTTTCATGCCTTTTCCACCTTTGACCAAGGAAAATTAGTCATAAAATTTAGGATACATGTTTTACAAACAGTATGGGGAACTTATTGATTACATACATGAGTGAAAGTGGAGAAAGGAGCCAGGGAAATGTTTTCCTCATAGCAGTGCCCTGGGAAGAGTCATTAGGTATGAAGTAATATTTCAGTCTGAAGGTTTTTGTAAAACCTTTTTTTCTTTTAAGCTGTCCTTTACCAAAGTTGTTACTTGACAACACAAGGGACCCACGTTAATGTCCTACAGACAACAATGAAGTAAGATTTTCAACTAGATCGGTCGTGACTTTCAAGTCACCCTAGAATGCAGTGGTTCGACATTGGTTTCATTTGGTCTTGAAATGATTCCATGCTGTACTAAGATGTTTGCATGTGTTGTTTTAGTTAATTCTTTCATTTTAAATATGTGAGAATTGAGGTTCAGAGGCTAAATCACCTTATATTAGGTAACAAAGATCTCTTTTCCTTAAAAACTGTCTTCACCTTGGCTTTCATAGCCTACAGAAATATAAATAAATCCAGACATCCCTCTGCCTCCTGGCTCTCTAATCCTAGGTGTCACTGACTCATCTTGCTTCCACTCCTCAGATTGTGCTGGCTGCATGATCATTAGCTCAGATCCTCCCCTCTTTGTTTCTTCACTCAAGCTCTTCTCAATCAATTTGTAGTCTTCAGGACAACTCATCACAGAACCTTCTCTGATGCCTTAAAAACAAAACAGGCTGGAAAGGTTTTTCACTCTCAGCAATCTATCACATGATACTTACTACAATTTTAAATTAAATATTTTTTCTTTTAGTTCACAGTCTCTATGAGGGCAGAGATATTTAACTTAGAATCATATATAAACTAACTAAATATATGAAGAAACGAACAGTCGATATGGAATAAGTCAATTAAAGGAACAGAACTCAGGTGTTCTTGCATACTCCAAATGACTCCTACCTAGTCCTCATCCACATTGAGTTTGTTGCATTACATTACTCTGCTGAGCTGTGCCTGCATTTGTTCCCATAAGGTCCTCAGAAGAAATAAAATAAATAAAATGTATACAGATACACACACACACACACACACACACACACACACACACACACACACACAC
>CABHPQ010147808.1:0-10328 GCA_902168405.1 Peromyscus aztecus
CCCCCCAAATTATGACAAACATTCATAATTTATTTTTAGGAATGTGAGCATAGTTCTCTAGACTATTTACTGTTGATTGGGGGCACTAATAATCTTTAGGGGACCCTTAGAAAATTTCAGATTATGGTCAAGTTCTGACTGGAGTATTGTGTGAGGATAAATCATCTCAGCCAGCAGCCTTGAAGCTGTTCTAGATGCAGAACTCAGAGGAAATTGCAACAGAGGTGCTGAGACATTGGATCATCTGGGCCATCCATTCCCATCAGAGATTTTTTTCAGGGGTCTTACTTGATCAAACATGACTTTTCTTAACCCAGAATGAATCCAGAGCCTCTTATTTCCTGTGAAAATAAAAGCAGAACCTCTTTCCCAAAGTAACATATTTTACTTAAATTTTGAAGTCAAAACATTTTTAAAATATATAGGTTGGTTTAATCCAGTGGCTTTCATAATCAAATGTCTCTCAGCAGTTATCATTTGTTCATTAGCTGTCAAAAAATTTAAAGACAACACAATAACATACAGTATCCAGACTCTCTGTGCAATTCCCATCTTTACATAGCTTATTACATTTTTTTATTACTCTATTTCTTTTTTTATGGACTTTCTCTACTCTTTTTCTTTTCTCTCCCAAACCTACATATATGTTTAAACACACTGTAATCCATTAGAGGTTTTTGTTTGTTTATTTGAATCTGTCTTTACTGCATTATCTCTATCTTTTGCTGACCACATGAGCCTTTAAATTGCTAAGTGGCCTGGCTAGGACCAAAGCAGCTGGCTTTGCCCTGCTCCTTGGTTCCTGGGGAGGCTAGTCTTATTTTGGAGGCTTGTTTACCACCAGCTCTGGGAGCCATGTTTACCATCCCAACTCTAGGAAGTTTCTGGGTCCACAATGCCACTGAATAGCATGCCACCTGCTGCTCATAAATTCCATTTAAGTGTTTGGCAGCAGAGCCTCTTAAAAGAGCTGCCCATTTTTCCTGCTAATGCTGTCAGGAAGTCATCTCTTACAAAGCCCATTGGCGAAAATGCAGCTACCAAAAAGCCATACTTGACTTTGTTCTTGTGTGTCTAGAACCCTTTTTTAAGCTTTTTTTTTTTCCCATTTTTTACATGGAAGTTCTAGCCCCACATTGAAGTGCCATATGTAATCGGGAGTTTTTTACCTGACTGCCCAGTCCCAAATAACCGATTCAGAGGCTTAATATTACTTACAAATACTCTGCCAATAGCTGTAGTGGGTAGCCGTTCCAGCTTTGACCTGGAAGTGCCACCCCCATTGAGGCTTCAGTAACTGTCATGCCTACAAGGCAGAGCCAAGAGAGGACCCCTGAAGATCCGAGATCCGGATGGGCCAGCTCTCTTGGTTCCTGGATCCTGGACGCTGGAGGTAGACCGAGCAAAGTTCTCCAGAGAACACTGCCAGATTGCTCTACACCTTTCCCAGACCCTGTTACCTATCCCTTCACTTGTAAGTTAGCCCACAAAATAAACCTCCCTTTTAACTATGTGGAGTTGCCTTAATATTTAAACCAATAAATAGCTCAGGCTTGTTACTAGCTAACTCTTATACCTAAATTAACCCATAATTCTTATCTATGTTTAGCCACCTGGCTTAGTACCTTTTCTCAGTATGACATTCTCATCTTGTTTCCCTGAATTTGCTGGCAACTCTCTGACTCCACACTCAATCTCTTCATGCCCAGCTATCAGCCAATCAGCTTTATTATTAACAATGAGCATAATCTGCAGCAGGCAGTTGAAAGGAAGACTTTCATTTAGATTACCTTCATATATATGTATATTTTAGGAAGCTTCTAATGTATTAAGTTTCTATATTACCCCTTAAAGGGCCCTTAATTTTAGCTGTCTCTCCCTTATCCTCTTTTTATGCCCCACTCCTTACTATTCTCCTATTCTAGTCCCACCTCATCCACCTATAATTCTCTGTTTCCCTGTCCTAGGGATATCTGCTCTTTCCAAGTTCCTTACTCTATACCTAACTACTGTGGTTATACGGATTGTAGTTATCATTGACTTAATAACTAATATCAAGCCATCACTTGTTTTATTTATTTTATCTATTCTGACAATTGTAAGATGAAATCTCAAAGTAGTTTTGATTTGCATTTCTCTGATGGCTAGGAATGTTGAACATTTTAAAAATGTTTCTCAGCCATTTGAGTTTCCTCTTTTGAGAATTCTATTTAGATATATACCCTATTTTTAATTGGGTTATTTGATTTCTTGATATCCAGGTTTTTTAGTTCTTTATGTACTTCGGATATTAGTCCTCTATTGGCTGTGCAGTTTATAAAAATATTTTCCCATTCTATAGGCTTGCTGCTCTGTCTGAATTTTGGTGTCCTTTGCTGTGTTCTTCAGTTTCAGGAGGTCCCATTTATTAATTGTTGGTCTCAGTGTCTGTGCTAACAGTACTCTGTTCAGAAAGTCTTTCTGTGCCAATGAGTTCAAGGCTATTTCCCACTTTCTCTTCCATTGGGTCCAGTGTATCTGGTTTTATGTTAAGGTCTTTGATCCATTTGGAGAAGAGTTTTGTGAAGGGTGATGAATATGGATCTATTTGGATTCTTCTACATGCAGTCATCCAGTTTGACCAGCACTGTTATTGAAGATTCATTAGTGAGTTGTTCAGTTTCTGTGAGTTTGTAAATTTTCTGTTGTTTCTGTTGTTGATATCCATCTTTAATTTGTGGTGATCAGATATGATACAGAGCATTATTTTAATTTTCTTGCTTTGTGTTCTAGTGTGTGGTTAATTTTAAAGAAAGTTCCATGAGGTTCTGAGAAGAAGGTATATTCTTTTATGTTTGGGTGAAATGTTCTGTATATATCTGTAGGTCTACTTAGTTTATAACTTGAGTGAGCTCTAGTATTTCTCTGTTTAGCTTTTTGTCTAGATATCCTATCTATTGGCAAGAGCGGGGTATTGAAATCACCCCTTCCAGGTGTGAGGGTCAACATGTGATTGAAGCTGCAGTAGTCTGTCTTTCATAAACTTGGGTGCTCTTGTGTTTGGTGCATAAATGGTAAGAATTGTAAATTCCTCTTTGTAGAATTTTCCTTTGACAAGTATGTAGTGTCCTTCCCTATCTTTTCTGATTAGTTTTGATTTGAAGTTTACGTTTTCAGATATTAAATGCTACACCAGCCTTATTCTTGGGTCCATTTGCTGGGAATATCTTTTTCATCCTTTTACTATGAAGTGATGTCTATCCTTCACTTTAAAGTGTGTTTCTTGGATGCAGCAGAAGGATGGATCCTGTTTTCACATCCATTCTGTTAGTCTGTGACTTTTTGTTGGGGAATCAAGAACACTGATGTTGAGAGATATCAATGAGTAGTGTTTGTTGACTCCTATTATTTTGTTTTGGTGGTTTGTGTGTTTTTTTCACCTCTTTTGATTGCTCAAGAAAATTCCTGTGTTTTCTTGAGTATGGTTAACCTCTTCAGATGGAAGTTTTTCTTTTACTGACTTCTGTAGATCTGGATTCATAGACAGGTACTGCTTAAATCGACTTTACCATGGAATGTCTTTTTTTCTCCATATATTGTGACTGAAAGTTTTGCTATATATAATGGTCTGAGCTGGGAGCTGTAGTCTCTTATAGTCTATAAAACACCTGTCCAGGCCTTTCTGGCTTTTAAGGTCTCTATTGAGAAGTCAGATGTTATTCTAATAGGTCTGCCTTTATATGTTACTTGGTCTTTTTCCCTTTCAGCTTTTAATATTCTTTCTTTTTTCTCTATGTTTAGTGTTTTGATTATTATGTGCTAAGGGGAATTTCTTTTCTGTTCTAGCCTACTTGGTGTCCTATATGCGTCTTGTGCATTATTGGCATGTCCTTCTTGAGGGTAGGAAAATTTTCTATGATTTTTGTTAAAAATATTTTCTGGACCTTTGAGCTTAGTTTCTTCTGTTTTCTCTATTTTTATTATTCATACATTTGGTCTTTCCATAGTGTCCCAGGTTTTCTGAATGTTTTTAAATCTAATGTTTATCCACTTCTTCTATCTTGTCTTTAATGCCTGAGATTCTCTCTTCTATCTCTTGTATTCTGTTGGTAAGGCTTGCCTCTGAGGTTTCTATTCAAGTTCCTAAATTTTTCATTTCCAGATTTCCCTCAGTTTGAATTTCCTTTGGTTCTATTTCCACTTTCAAGTCTGGAACTATTTTATTCATTTCCTTCCACTGTTTGTTTGTGTTTTCATAGTTTTCTTTAAGGGATTTATTCATTTCCACTTTAAAGACCTCTCTAATAGTCATAAAGGTTGTCCTGTGCTTCAGCTATGTTGGATACTATGTAGTAGGATTGCTGGACTCTAGCAGAGACATATTGGTCTGGTTTTTTCTTAATTGTGTCTTTATGCTGTTGTCTAGACATCTGGGTTTGGGATAATTGTAGTGCTAGATGATGATATCTGTTTTTGTCTTTGTTTGGTGTATGCTTTGTTCCTTGGTTTCAAGCTTGTCAAAAGCAATAGTTCTTGTTTTGTCTTCAGCAATATGACCTATGTTTTGCCACTCCAATGGAAATAAAGCTTTTCTTTTTTAAAATAAATGCAGGAGAAAATTATTTGCTGTCTGCTAGACCTAAGCAAGGAGTCATGTGCCTTATTGCAACTAGCAACCATGTTCCTGGCTGCCAAGATAACTTGATGGAAGAAACATAGTCTGTGAGATAGAAATCTACAGGCCCTAGTCTTTTGTGAATTGCTAACTCAACAAAATCTGCAGCCATCCTATCCAGTAACTTTTGTTCTATGAGATAATACATTTTATTATTGCTTAAGTCAGCTTGATAACATCCTAATTGGTATTAGTAAGGAAACAAATGGAAATAATGAATTTATAAGGTTTTTTCAAGTTCAAGGACATTGTATTGGGACAGAATACTTAATAAGAAACTTGACTCAGTCCATCTATAAAGGGGTGTCCAATGTGCCTATTTGGGGTTCAGGTTTATGCTGGTTAGTTTGTTGTTGTTGTTGTTGTTTTTGCCAATTTGACACAAGCTAGAGTCATCTGAGAAGAGGGAATCTGAACTGAGAAAGTGCTTCTTTCAGATTATCTATGGCAATCTATGGGGCATTTTCTTGATTAAAGATTTTTGTAGGAGGGCCCAGCCTACTGTGGGAAGTACTACCCCTGGGTAGGGAGTCCTGAGTTGTATGACAAAACAAAACAAGAAATCCATGGGGAACAAGCCAGTAAGCAATGTTCCTCTGTTTTCTCTACTTCAGTTCCTGCCTCCAAATTCTTGCCTCGAGGCACTGCCCTAACTTCCCTTCATGATGACTATGTAAGTCAAACAAACCCTTTTTCCCCAAGTTGGCTTTGGTCAATGTTGTCACAGCAACAGAAACCTAACTAGGTCAAATTGTAGCCAATATATAATTTCTGAGTTGGGTAGTTGATGTCTCTCAATTCATTTCCACAAACTCCTGTCCTCCAAGCTTCACTTCCCCTTGTATACTTTCAACAAGGAGTTCAGTAGAGCTCAGTGTAGAGTGCTTTCCTAACAAGGCTCTAGATTTGATCCCCAAACACAAAAACAAGGAAGCAAAGGTTAATAAGTAAAATAGTGGCAGAAACCTGTAAATAAAACCAGTTCATCAAGATCACTTTTATTTAACTGTCCATTGGTGTGACATTACTATTATATTCTCAAAGATCCCTGTTTATTTCCACAGAAGAGTTGCAAGCCTATTAGTTTAATTTTACACTGTGATCTTTATGTGGTCCTCCACCCATGAGAAATAACTGTATTATAATGTGAAGATTAATGATAGTTGAGTAGTTCACATTTCAAATTAATAATGTTGCAAAGTTTTCAGGAATGAGGGAAGGGGTGTCCACAAAAGGGAAATTTGAGAATTAGTCACAAAAGTAAACCTTTTTTTTGCTTCTGAGACAGGGTTTCTCTGTATAACTCTGGCTGTCCCAGAACTAGCTCTGTAGACAGACTGGCCTCAAACTTATAGAGATCTGCCTGCCTCTGCCACCTGAGCATGATGATTAAAGGTGTGTGCCACCATTATCCAGACTGTGTTTGTTTTCAAATGACATTCTAGAAACAAATTAATAGAAGCACACTTGGGATCATTTGCATCTTATGATTAAAACTGGTCCACAGCTCCAGCCTGAGTTATGTGCCTGCTTCCGATAGAGTCAATGCCAAGAGATATTTCTAGAGTTGCTGCCAGGCAATGAGAAAAGAACACTGGTGGGCCTGACACACTAAGGACCTCTCACCAAGGAAGGCCAAATGACCTCTCACTAGGCTGTGTGAACTGGGTGTCCTGGTAGTCTAATTAGAGGGAAATGGAAAGAGAATTGAGTCATCAAGTTGTATCATTCCAAACTTGAATGAACTTTGATCTTAGCAATCAGTTCCATACTGATGCTCAAGTGGGACTTAATTTCAAACAACACAATTCATTGTATAAAATTAGAGTGTCAGCTTGGTTTGTTTTTGCAGCTTTATTTATGCTTAATAAAATATATCCATCTGAAATAGATGAATGTATAAAAGCTTTACACATTTAGTATTTATTTATTTAAGTATACATTTAATAACATCTCAGCTTTATTCCTCACCAAGAACAAGTTACATGTCTCTTGTTTCATGTTCCTTGGTTTCTTAATAAAAGGTGGTAATCATGTTATGAACTTAAGTAGAATTAGTGACGATTAAATAATTTGATGTATGGTGTGCACTCAGAAAAGCCCTCAGAATTATAGTAAGTGCCCAAGATTATATCTACTTCTATACTATTACTAGTATTACAAATAAAGTTTAGGTCAAGATTCATGGGAATGTTTCCCCTTTGAAAGGTCCAGTAGTGCTTATAGTGGTATTTTATTTGTACTGAAATGTGATTTTATCTGTATGTTAATAAATAAAGTTGCCTGGGAGTCAGAGCTATTTGCAAGCCTTAGCGAAAGCCAGGGTGGTGGTGATGCACACCTTTAATCCCAGCACTTGGTAAGCAGAACTAGGTAGATCTCTGTGTGTTCAAGGATACAGCCAGCATTGGAGACACACGCTTTTAATCTCAATACCAACCATAGAAGACCTGGAGTGACCACAGACAGGCAGTGACGAGACGGTCATGTGGTTGGGTTTACAACCAATGAGAAGGCAGAACAGGAAGTCTTTATAACACAAACGCACAGGAAGTAGCTCCCTTTTCGGAGAGGTCTCTTGGTGGAAGAGGCTAGCTGGCAGCAGGCGGGTAAGGCTCTTAGCTCTGACCTCTTGGGCTTTTATCTTTACATTGGCTCTGTGTTTCTTATTTAATAAGACGGTTGGTTACTTCTACAAGTGCTTGATGTAGATCTTTCCTTTTTAAGTCACTGTTAGAAGCTTGGTGGTCAGTCTTTGGCCTCTCAAAAACAAGGGTCCAGGCATTATAATGAGTCTTTTGGGGCTTATTTTTAAGTGCTTATTATGCCCCTAATCCATATTGTCCTTTCTTCTTTGTTCATATCCTTAACTTAAAAACTCTTGTTCAATTTTATGTGTTTTTTTAGAACTATCCCAAATCCATTCGGAAACAGAAGGTATTATACATAAAAATCAACCAAAGTTCATGTTCCCTGTTGGTCTGTATGAAAGTAAGGCATTTCAAAGACAGCAAGGCTGACTAGACATGTTACCGCACATGGGGGAAATCTCAGAACTCATTCCCTGGACCTCGAGGTATTCCTTCTGAAATAGAGGTGCAATCCCATTGATGACAGCTAGTTCTGCCCATTCTAGAAATATTGTAGTGTTTACTTAAGTTCTATTAAACAAAATCATCACTCCAATGTAGCACTTTCTTCATGTTTCTAAAAATCTGTTGGACAATTAGTTCATTTAGGAGACTTAATATTTGTCTCTTTTAAATTTAGATTTCCAAGTTTCTGGTAGTTTACTTTTGACAGAAGGAAGGGCATGCAGCTGTGGTAAAGAGGCCTGTTATCCTTGTCCAGAGAACAGAGTATTATTTGTGATGGCAGCCATGCAATTTCTGTTTCCTGATCTTTCTGCTCCATTTTTTGGGCCAGGTTTCTACTTAAAGCATTTTGTACTCAGAGAAATGAATCCCCCGCAGGAGAGCTTTTGCTGCCTATTAGGATTTGTTAAGTGAGATGAGAAATAACATGATTCATCTCAGGTGTTGAAATTTGCTACTTATAGTCACTGGGAAAAAATACCTGTCCGTGTATTCAGAATTCTTACTTTTAAAGCAATTAGCACTTCACATCAGAAGTTGAGATAAGAGAGAGAGACAGAGAGAGAAAGGAAGTGATAACTCCACCTACAGTCTCATCCATATCCATAAGAATGAGTACTCTCCAATTATAATTTCCTATCAATCCAACCTTCAACTTTCATCTATTTTTTTCTCACAGCTGTATTTCTTTAATGTACACTTACCAAAAGAAAAATAGGACCTCCATATAATTGCTTTTATTTTTACTGATTCATAGTTCTAATTTTTAATTTTTTAAATTTTACTTGAAATTATAATTATACCATTCCCCTTCTATTTCTTCCCTCCAACCCCTCCCATGTACTCCCTGCTCTCTCTCAAAAAATTGTTGTGTGTGTGTCTGTGTGTCAGTGTGTGTCCATGTGTCAGTGTGTGTGTGTGTGTGTGTGTGTGTGTGTGTGTGTGTGTGTGTGTCCTGAAGAATGCTGAAAGTGGGAGAAGCCTGCCTCAGGGAAGAGCCCCCACTGGCTATCTAATATCACATGGTCAGTCTTCAGATCATTGTGCAGACCAGGCAGATTGCATCCGCATGTAACTTGTGCTGTTATTGCTTGGACAGAGTCTCTAACTAGAGATCCTCCTGCTCCACCTTCCCTGCTGGAATGACGTGCCGGCTCTAATTGCAACTTCCAGGTAGTTCTTGTCCTCCTACACATCCAGCCAGTTCAGATATTATAGCCTTGACTTCTGTAAGTGAATGATTTCTCCTTTTTATTAATTTTTGTCATCTCTACCTGCTGGTTTGGTTATAGTCTATCAGCGCAACATTTTGTTCTTACCATCTTAGCATCTGTAGCTTTGTGTAATCAAGGTCTACTGTCTGTAGCAGCATACAGTTAGATGGGTACAAATGACTTGTCACAGTATAGTACTTTTACAATACAGTTACTAACACTGAATTTCTTGGAGACTGGCATTCAATAATTTTTGCATATAAAAGTTTGAACTGGGGGTTGGGACAATGACTCCATGATTAATGAGCACTTGCAGTTCTGGCAGAAGACCTAGGCTTGGTTTCCAACATCCTCATGGTCCTAGGGGATCAGGTGCCCTCTTATGGCCTCTACAGGCACTGGGCACACACTCAATTCACATACATCATACATACAGGCACTGTCTTAGTTAAGGTTTCTATTGCTGTGAAGAGACACCATGACCATGGCAACTCTTATAAAGGAAAACATTTATTTGGATGACTCACTCAGAGTTCAGAGGTTCAGTCCATTATCATCATGGAAAGGATTATGGTGGTGTGCAGGCAGACATGGTGCTGGCTACATCTTGATCAGAAGGCAACAGGAAGTGGACTGTCTGTCACACTGAGCAAAGTTTGAGCAAAAGACCTCAAAGCCTGTCCCCACAGTAATACGCTTTCTCCAACAAAGCCACACATCCTAATAGTGCCACTCCTTATGAGCTTATAGGGGACCATTACATTAAAACTACCACAGCCACAGATGCAGTGTACATATAGACACACATACAGACAAAACACTCATACACATAAAATGAAAAAATAATAAATCTTTAAAAATAAGTTTTTGTTGGCCAGACAAGATGGTAAAGGCATTTTCCACCAAGCCTTATGGCCTGTTTTAGATTCTCCACACTCACGTGGTGGAGGGAGAGGACCTATTTTCACATGTTGTCCTCTTACTTCCACATGTACCCTGTGGCACACTTGCACACACACATTTTTCCTCTGATCTGTGAATCAGCTTAATATAAAATGGCATGTGCTGAGTTTATCTGAATAATATTAATAGAGGTATCTGGATGTGTTTTCTATCCGCTTCCCTCCATATTTGCTAGATTATTATCCCAGTACTACATATGCCCTTAGAAGCAAGGCTTTTAAATCCAGAACTGACATTCTCTAATAGAGATAGACAGCATTTGAAAAGCATTAGGCAGACCAAGTTAACAGGGCCATGTGTCTTGTTTTGAGAAGACTTTCTTACTACCCCCAATGCCTTCTTTCAAATAGATTGACTCTTCCCAGAAAAGAAGTGCAGAGTCATTCACTAGAATTTTTTTTT
>CABHPQ010147809.1:0-24879 GCA_902168405.1 Peromyscus aztecus
GCTGTGCCTGCAAAGGTTAGAAGAAGGCATCAGATCCCCTGGAACTGGAGTTACTGATGGTTGGTAGAAATGAGTGCTGGGAACTAAACTCCAGTCCTCTGCCTCTTAACCACTGAGCTATCTCTCCAGCACCTGCCTTTTTTTTTTTTTAGGAAGTCAGTTTGGTGGCAGTTTCTCTTCCTGTTCATAATTCAGACCCTGAAATCAATGTCAAGGGGCCTCTCCTCCCAGGAGGAAGAAACTGGGCTGCATGTGTTTTGTGCAAGTATTCCTCAGATAATGACCATAGCAGTGACAAGTGCCATTCGTACTTACGAAATCATTGTCACTGAGTCAGAAGTGAGATAAAAAGTCTTTGGCAAATCTGTACAGAATATTTCAAAGAGAAAGAGCCAGAATTTATAGTGTCTAAAAATAGCCACTGAAGTGCAGCTGTGTTTAGCTTGTCGGAGAACCTGTTGAGTCGAGACAGGCGGGGGTTTTATTTCTCTGGCCCTGAGGTCATCAGTCTTGTTTAAGAGGGGATTGCAAACATTTCCAAATAGGGATTGGTTTGAAGGGGAGGAAGATGGCTGAATGCACTCAGAATCCCGAGTTTCTGCTCCCACCCTCCCTCTCATGACCCACTGGAAACCTTTTGGGAGATGGAAGAGTCAGTGGCGGGGTCCCTGGCTAGAGGGATGCAGACATCCTGGTGATAGGTTGGTTCATCTCTGGTACCTGTGGAGGGAGGCCTGCTTCTCTGAAGATTGGTGGCTTGGTTATTTGGGACTTACGTTTTAGGATGGAGAAATAATGTCTAGTTGAAGGATAAACAGTATAACTTCCCTAAGACTGAGGGGCTGTGGGGATCTTTTTTGCCCCATTTCTCATCAGGGACAATGTCATCTTTCTGTTCTGTAACCGACAAGAAAAGCAGCCCCAAGGCTCCTATATCGATGGGCCGGACCTGTGACAGACACAGTTTTTCACCTTTCTGTGATACAATTCAGTATTTAGACTTGGAGTGTTGAGTCTTTCCTGAGCCAATGACATAGGGTATGATACTCTCTCCTGGTGCCAGAAAGCCACGGTGAGCCAGAAGACAGCCACTCGACCACAACACCATGGCTCAAAACAACCAGGACTCTGAAAGGGTTCTGTGTAGCAAAGTTAGGATGCTCACTGGGCTAGGTGTATTGAATGACTTTCAACTCAAGACATTTCCAACATGATGGATTCATGAATGTAGACACATTGTAAGCCAAGAAAATCCTGTGCTTGCCAATGTCACAGTGTTAGCATTCCCCAACTCTTGGGGCAGGGTGATATCAAACCTCTTGCCATTACAATATTATTCTTATTTCATTTCTGTTGTGATGATAAAATACCTTGTCAAAAAGCAACTTAGGGGAAAAAGTATTTATCTTGAAATCTCAGGTTACTGTCCATCATTGTGGGTGAAGCCAAAGGGATATACAGAAGTCAAGGGGACGGACACTTGAAACAGCTGGTCACATCACAGTCAAGATCAAGAGAAATGCATGTGTACATGCTCAGTACTCTACTTACTCTGCCCTAGACATTCCAGGGCCCCAAACCAGGAAATGACAACCCACACTTTGTGGGGAGATCTTCCACAGACATGCCCATAGGCCAATCTGTTGAAGCTCTCCTCCCAGGTAATTCTAGCTTGAATCAGTTGACAATCAGAACTCACATCACAAGTATTCTATGGAAACCTTTGTTGAAATGAGTTCCGTTTATGATGTCAGGCCTGAAGGTTATGTCATTTTTTTATCCCCATTTTTATCACCGACGTTTAGCTTGTCTTGCATCTGTGCTGGTCTGAGTATCTGTCAATACTTCAAAACCGTTTTGTTCATAAATCTTGATTTCTGTGTTCTTCTCCTGGTGTGTTTAATGATGGATCATTAGTTGAGACTTCTTCCTCCAAGGGGACACCTGATTGTTGTGCACAGGTCCTTGTCCTCCCAAGGTGGGTCACAGTGGGAAGCGGCCACTGTGCTTTGAGGGTAGCATGAAAAGCAGCTGGAAAGCACCTTACTGTGCATGGTGAGCACCCTGTACACATTGTCCGTCATCAACGCCATTGTCATCATGGTGGTCAGCATGTGTCTGTGAGGGTTCCATTGAGGATTTTGTTCATACCATACCTAGTATCTCATGAGGTTCCACGAGAGGTATGCCCATCAGACCTCAGTTCAGAGAAGCAGCTGTTGCTTTGCTGGCTATCTAAACCTTACTTGGGACATGACTCCTGTATCTATCTTTATACTAGGTCCGGGGAAGCTCAGAGCCAACTTTGTGGTTTGTGTCTAGTAGAACGGACATTTGGCTGATTGGTCCATCACGTTCTTCTTTCTCTGCTTTTCATGACAGCTTGCTTTATTATGGGAGTTCTTTGCTTTTTCCATCTGTGTGTATATTGGATGGTGCCCTCCCTTGCCTCAGACCTTGGATGGTGGTGCCCTGCAGCTGTTCTACCTAGAACGCTTTGCCACGGGGCGCTCTCTGTAAACCCCTCTCCTCTCCTGTAAATAGCCCCTTCAGTAAGTCCATCTTAGTCTCTTCTACCAGAGACACTTTGCTACTGGCCAGTCAATCAGAGCTTGATTTCCTTCTCTGGCCTCTGCGCCAGTAAACACTTGTTTCATGCAGCCTGGATACCTCATGAACCATTAGACCAGGAGTCCCGCCTCTTACCCCAGAGCTTGTCCAGATACGATCCCTCCCAAGAACCTGGAAGATACATTCATCACCACGAACTCAGACAGAAACAATTTGCGTTACTTCCTGGAAACCCTCTTTGGACAATCGGGGGAGATGACCCTTCAAGTTAAGTGTTTTCTGTGTTAATTATAGGAAGCTTGTTTTCCAGATGTGATGTGTGTTATGTCACATGCCAAGGACAGAACTGGGGGTAGGGGGTGCCTAAAAAGGTCTCAGTGCATAGGAAACTCTGGGTAGAACCTTCTGGTCCCAATTGCCTCAACACGCTTGGGAGGTTGTAGTTGCTCACTTGTGCAACTCAACAGAGCCATACATTTGTGGTTTGGTTTTGTTTAAGAAGGACATAATGGCCTCTCAAATTTTAATTTCCTGAATGAGTTTGAGAACCATTGGAGGATTTCCCACACTTCCGTCATGAAGATAATATTTTGTTAAAAATTCACATTCCTCAAGCCTGAGGTTGGCCTCAGAAGAACCTGCATCCTGGGTATTCCTGTTTCTCCTGTGTGGGGAGTACACTGGCCTGGCTAATGATTCTTACACATTCTGGACTGTTGCCCAGGGAGAAATCCAGTGAGAACAAGGATGATGATAGTCACAAGGGTCCTACAAAAAGCTACAGTTTGCTGGGGTTTTACCTATTTTGTCTCATGTTACTACAGTTCCCCTCTCCAGGCTTGTACTGGCCCAGGACTGCCTGTGCTGATGCATTATCCTACCAGAATTGAATGACAAGAGTAGTGCCAGCAGATTGTTCTTAGATACTTTAGTTGATGACATGTATGTGATATGTTTGCATATGCATATTCAGATATACATATATGTACACACATGTAAATGTAGAAACACATGTATGAACATGAAAGCTGCAAGCAAACAGCCTACCTTTGGAAGCCACTGCATGACTTCTTGATAAGAATCTTTTCATCATTCAGCTCACCTGGTGCCTAGATCCTGTAAGAGGTGTTTCTAGGATGCTCTGAGGAGGGTGGTTTTAGTTAGTTAGTTTTTTTTTTTTCCTATAGTTCTAGCAAACCTAGAAAAAGGAAATGTCACCTGCTCTCTCTCTGGAGAACAGCACCCTGTTGCCCCTAAAAAGTGTGGTTCTTTCCTCCAAGTCACAAAATTTCCCTTTAAGAATGTGTTTCCTGAGCTGGAGAGATGGCTTGGTGGTTAAGAGCACTGGCTGCCTTTCCAGAGGACCTGGGTTCAACTCCCAGCACCCACATGTCAGCTTACAGCTGTCTGTAACTCCAGTTCTGGGGACCCAAAACTTCCCATGGCATAACACTAATGCACAATAAAAAAAAATGTGTTTCCTATGGCTAGAAAATATCTAATTACTCTGAAACCAGATGGTTTTGTAGCTTCACAAGGCAGTATGGCCTTGTTGGAGGAAGTGCGTCACTGGAGGTGGGCTTTGAGGCCCATGTCAGACCCCAGTCTCTCTCTCTCTCTCTCTGTGTGTGTGTGTGTGTGTGTGTGTGTCTGTCTGTCTGTCTGTCTGTCTGTCTGTCTTAGTTAGAGTTTCTATTGCTATGAAGAGACACCGTGACCATGGCAACTCTTACAATGAAAACATTTCATTGACCTGGCAGCTTACAGTTTAGAGTTCAGTCCGTTATCATGATGGTGGGAAATGGCGCATAAGGGCAGACATGGTGCTGGAGAAGGAGCTGAGAGTCCTACATCTTACAGGCAACAGGAAGTGGTCTGACTCAGTGGGTGTGGCTTAAGCATATATGAGACCTCAAAGCCTGCCTTCACAGTGACATACTTCCTCCAACAGGATCACACCTCCTAATAGTGCCACTCTCTTTGGGGGCCATTTTTTGTTAAACCATCACTCTCTGCCTATGGATCAGGATGTAGCTCTTAGCTACTCCTCTAGCACCATGCATGCTTGTGCCCATGCTCCCTCCCCCCATGCACCCTCTGGCCATGCTGCCTCTTGCCACGCTCCCTCCCATGATGACAATGGACTAAGTCCCAAAAACTGTAAGCAAGCCCCCAACTAAATTCTTTCCTTGTAAGAGCTGCCTTGGTCATGGTGTCTCTTCACAGCCATAGATCAGTGACTGAGACAGGGGAAAGCCACTTTAGAGCATAGTCAATACACTTGGGACTACTACCGGATATTAATCAGTGGCTGGGCAGCCTGGGTGGCCTGTGAACTTGCTGTGTGTCTGACTGTTGCGTCTGTGACCCTCCAAGGAAATGGCTGGCTGAGATCTCTAAGGGTGTTGAGTGGAGCATTTTTCTGTTGCCTCACACATGCTGTTTGTGACACTCAATCCTCTTACTCTCTTTCCATCCCCAAGCCACACCCGTTCACAGGCCCTCCCCCAGAGTCTAGGGCAATGTGGAATGAATTACTATAAGGCTAAGGGCATGTAGGAACAGGAGCTGTGGTACCCATGTGTTTTCTTATTGGCACAGTTTCTTCATCCATGGTGGCACCTAGGGTGGAAGCTGATTTATTAATAGATCACTTAGCATACATGACCTTATGTATTAGGACAGGCAGCATATTTATTTTATCATTCTGCATTTAAATGTCAACGACCAAAATTCAAGCCTCCATTAAATCATTAATTCCTAGAACTGAAAAACAACTCTGTGCTCCAGAGCAGACCCTAGGCCATGATGTGTCTTTGAGACTCTCAGGACAGAGAGCCCCAAGACGTGTCTTCTGGACTGAGCTTTGTCCCTTGCTGTGAGCTCAGGGAACTACTTTAAAAGTGTGAAATGCAAGTCCCAGCTCCAGGAATGAGTGCCAAGCCTTTTGTTTCTGTTTTTCTTTCTGAAAGACAAATGGAGTTTGTGTTGTGGCATTTGAGGTTCACTTCAAGGGGCAGTGCTGGGTGAATTGGTACCAGATGGGCAGTTTCTGAGGGCTGTGTACTTCGGGATGCGCATTCAAGATGGACTGTCTGTCCATCTGTCTGCTTCCCCATACTCATCCACTAATCCATCTATCCACCCCACCTTCCAGTCACTAATTCCTGCAAGGCACCCAGCACAGTGTTTGCATGCTAAAATTCCCATGATGAAGCCAAGGCGTGACAATGATTGTTTTAGGAAAGCCTACTGTGCATCAGTCTGACTCAGTCTTCAAAGCAGATTGTGAGGGAAGTATAGTGACTGCCAGCTCATGAAGGGACAGATGAAAGAACAGAGGCTCACATACCTTGTCTGGGGTCACCTGGCCAGGCGCAGGAGCAGGTCCCGGTACCTTTGTGATACAAGACCAAATTTCTCCTCTTGAGGGAGTGTGTGCATGCTCAAGTGGGCTCAGGCTGGCTCAGGCCTTATTTGTTAGGTTTTTTTTTTCCCCCCTTGGGCTGTCTTCCTACTCTCAGTGAAATAGGGAGAGGGATCAGCTCCCACAGCCCTGCTTTGCCTCTTACAACCTTGTCTACATTTGAGGTTCTATGTAGAGACTCCTGTCACTTATACCAGAGTACAAATCAAATTCCACTCAGTGAAGTCTCAATATTTAAAAGTAATAAGTCAAGGCAGCATTTAATACCCTATGTTCTGTCCTCTTGTCCATCTGGAAGGCCAAAATTGAACTTAGAATTCACGGGCTCCTCAGAGTTCAGTGCACAAGCAAATCCTTTTAGGGAGCTGGCATCTGGCTCCCTAAACTCCTTCACAGTTGTTATCTGACTCCATGTCACACTCAGTGGCCTCCTGCGATGTGCATAGATGGTCTAGGTGTGTAGACCAGGCACATATATGGCTGTTCCTTCAAGGAGTTATCCACCCATCCCTGGATGTTGTAGGTGCTTTTCTTCATTTTTGAGGAGGCCATCTTTTCATGAACCTTGGTTTTTGGCTAGGCAGTCCCCATGAGCCAGGGCCTGTCCTCACGCCACCCCAGGCCCTGTTCTCCTGGCTGGCTGAGATAGAGGACAAGATGGGAGGAAGATATTCCAGGGCTGGGTGGAGGATTAGGGTGGAGTCCAGCTGAGTGAGGGTGTGTGTGTGTGAAGGGGCCAACAGGAAGGAGGGCTGGGTTCCCTTTTGCTCGCTGGTTCCTGGTCTTTCAGGATGCATTCTAAAGATGTATTGTCCCTATGTGTGTGCCTGTAGTCAAGCTGGACTGTTGAGCTGTGGCCACAGCAGCTCAGTTCTGCTTAGAACTGTGGTGCGACCAGCAATCCGGATACTTTCCAAGAGATACCCACCCTGTTCTTTGGCACCGGCCTGGGGTTGGGAGGTTCTCCTGGGTCTATCGCCAAGGGCAGCTGTCCTCCTTACAGGTCTGTGGGTGGGCCCTAAGGCACTGGTGGAAAGACAATGTGGTATTGGACAGAGCTGATCTGGAGGAACTTTCCTGCCCTGGCCGCAGAGTCCTGGACCTTAGGAATGCATAGAATCTGGATTCTATAAAGTGAGAGTGTTGTGATTTCAGACAGGTCCCTTCTCTTCCCACCTCGCTCTTCTTCCCCGCCTCTTTACATGATGTCTGTGCTAAAGTGAAAGCTAGTGTTTGTTTAAAAGGACCATTTGCCTAATACCCCTGGAATTTATTCTTTTGGAGCTTTTTCCCTGTTAATCATCGGTTCAGACCTTGGCTGTAGCTGGGTGATTATGTAACCTGGGAAGGAATGAATTCCACTGTCATGTGTGGACTCCAGTGCACCCAACTCAGGGAACAAGGCACTCCGGCTGTGCATTCACCCTGCTTCTGAGGACTGCTGGTGATGGGGTGGGGAGGTGGGGGTGGAGAGATGGTGGGGAGGTGGGAATAGCCCATAGAGAAGTTGGCAAGCAGCTAGAATTGAGTCAGGAGGACGATTTCTTCATGGGGGCTTTCTTAGATTGGCTGTAGCGCTGCCTCCTTCCCCTTGCCTATAGACACTGGGGCTTAGACAGTCCTTTGTGTAAAGCCCAGACCCTCCCACCCCCCATTTGCACCTTAGCAGAAGTCCTGAATAGTATTGTTTGAGCCTTGGCAGGATCCAGAAAATGTTCCTGGGCCTTTCCTCTCAACTGGCCTCTGCCCTGTGTCTCCATGTGCTACAATCCAGCAATATTGACCTCAAGAGCAGCCCTTTGCCAGACTCGCAGCCTAAAGTCCCTTGATTTCTAGTCTGAAACTTTGTCTGGGTCCACAGGGAGTTGCTTTTTCAGGGATCAAAGAAAGGTAGGATTTCTTAGTCATGGGGGCCTGAGGTTTAATTTGCCTTAGATTCTAAAAGGAGAAATAAACATAGATGAGGTTTGAAACCCACTTCAGTCAGGGATGAATAAGGGTGGTCTGCAGAGAGGGCTCACCTTGTGGTCCCTATCTTACACCCTGTGTTGGGAGATGATAAAAACTTCTGTCTTGCATCCCTGTCTCCTTGTGTGACTGGAGATGTGTCTTTTCCTGTTGTTCCTCTGCTGATCATGCTTGTTTACCCCCGTTAGCAACAAGGCAGCCTTGTACTTACCATTTAACACAATACTAACTGCCTAACCAGATCTGAGGTTCCAGCACACCCAAGGTGGTTCAGTGTTGGTGTATCAGTCAAGCCAGGCTGTTCCTCACTGGAGGTACCTTTTTCCACATGGGGTTTGGGAACTCCATGTTCCTTCCGTAGTTAGCCCTACCATTCCCTCAGGACTGCAAAGTCTTTAGCTCCCTAGGGACAGAAGGAGGAATAGTCAATGGAGAAGGCACATTTCCACCTTGAAATGACCCATATTCCTTCCACTCACTGTCCATCAATGAAGATTTAGTCACATGGCCATTGCTGGCCTCAAAAGAGCCTGGGAAATTTGGCTCAGGCGGGGCAGCCAGCTCATTCATGTAATGCCATGGGATTGGGCTGGGAGATGAAGAGCAGATGTCCTTGAGAGATGACAGGGAGTGGGATTGACCAGTACTCGATGATTGAGTATGTGTGGATCAGTGAAGGGACACAGGTGGCCGGAGACCCCCTGAGGTCTCTAGTTGGCAGACAGGTGAATGATGATATGTCTGACTGGAAGAGGAAAAGATATAAAGAAGGAATACCGAGGCTGGCCAGTGGCCCACCATGGCCTGATGCTATAGAGCTGTGTCATGAATACAGGAACCCATAGAAAAGGTGGTTAATGATCGTGCATCCCTTCTGCAATCTCATGGATGGATATTCAGGAAGATGTTGGTGCTATACTCACAGCTTCAGCCCCTGACAAGATCTGCCCTTCGGTTTCCAAGTACAAAGTTCATCACAAGAAGCGTCAAAGGGCCGTACATAGCCAGGGGCCGGTGTCGTAGACTGCTTAGTCTCCATGACAAAACACATGGAATGGGTGGCGTGTGTAACAGAATTTGACTGTCACAGCTCCGAGGGCCACAAGTATGAGATTAAGGTGTCAGCATGGCTGGTTTCTGATGAGGACTTCCTGGTAAATAGATTCTCACCTTTGCCTGTTTCTTCATATGACAAGGAGAGAAAGGAGGTGGGGTGAGGAGGGTAGGCAGGAACATACACATAAGAGAACCTTCTGGTGCCTCCTCTTCTGAGGGCACAGGTCCCATCTCAAAGGCTCTCCTTCATGGCCTGCCTGAACCTGCTTACTTCTCCAAAGGCTCTGTTTTCAAACACAGTTACAAGGGGAGCTTATTCATACAAATTCAGGGGACAGAATTCATCCAAGGAAGCCAGCGGAGCGTGCTTCTCCAGGCATGTCCTTCCAGTGTTGAGTTCTCTCCTGTCTGAGCCGGGAGGGAAGCAGAAGCATGGAGCCTAACATCCTGACCTTCTGTCCTGGGTCCGAAGCATGTGTTCTGGCCTTGCACTGGTACAGCTCCTTTTGCTCTCTTTGGCCTCAGATTCGTTGCTCTGGGCATGTGATGCCAAGAAGGACTGGAAGCTGGCATGACTCAGACGTCCCCAGAAAGGGGGAGCCAGCAAAGGCCACGGCTAGGGCTGCAGCCACATGCCACTTGGCCAGTGAGCCAGTGGGTCATTCAGTGCAGTTTGCTGTTACCCTCTGTGGGCTCATAGGTTCCAATAGTGCCTGGAAGCCTGAGGTCAGAGCTCTGGGGTCACCTGAGCTCTGGGCTACCAGCCGGCCACTGGAGTGGGGACTTACAGACACTGTGGGTGGGGGTTGATATGAAGATATGAAAGTCAGAGTGATAGCCCTCTACTGTTGAGTCTGCAGGGTGGGGCTCAAATCTCTAGGGTGAATCTGAACAGATTAAGGGAAGAGTGGTGGTCTCATTCCTAGACCTATCAGCAAATTCCTTGGCTACCTCTCTCCCTCAGACTTTTAAACACTGAGGACCAGTGTGGGCAGTAGGGCGCAGTTCAAAGTTTCAGAAGGGGAAATCACTGTTAAAGAACCTTCTTTGTACTCTTCAAGGATTTGCATGAAATTTGGAACAAGTTGGAAGGGCTGATTATTGGAAAGGAAGGGAACAGGCGTGCAAGACAGACACGAGGAGGCTAGACTCGTCACACCACCACGTTCAACCCTGGCAAGTTATTTAGCTGCACAGTGCCCCAGTCTCCCACATGCAAATGAGTAGTCATGACTCCTCCTCTCCAAAGAGGGCAAAGTGAGTCTTCATCTGTACCCTGCTTAGTACGAGCCTGACATATAATACAGTAGGTGGGAACAGAATAGCAGCAATGACTAGTCCCAACCAATCCGCTTTGAAAAGATTTGTATTCATTGATATCCCAGCAGCCTGCATAGCACCCTTCAGTACTAAAGGGATCGCTGTGTTTGCTGAGCACTGGCTGGGCGATCTGGGCTCTACGGCCAGGCTGAGACACAAGATGTGTAAAGCCACCAAGGGCTGCCTAAAGCAGAGTGCAACTCACATGACATCATCCGATGCCCTGGCAGTTCATAGGTGTCCGAGTACAGAGGTAATACCAGGGTTGCAAGGGCTTGAAGACAGTTTCCTTGATGGAGTTTGTGATACACAGGGCTTTAGGAGGTAGGAGAAAAGAAGGGTGATCAACAGGCCAGACCAAGACCTACAGATTGGAGAAGTATGTCAGAGTAAGATTCTAAGGTTGATTCAAAGCCAGTTAGTGCTAATAGGGCAATGAAACAGGACTCTTTGGGGCTCCTATTCCACCAGGAAGGAAACCGTTTATGGCATATCAGTGTTCTTCAAGTTAGCATCAGATTTGGAATCACATGGACTCTGTTAGTAAATAGTGAAAGATGCTTCCCCTAGGGAATGTGTGCCTCTTGGAGTCTTGTTCTACAGTGCCATAAGATGACATGAAAGGGTCTGGAACACAGTCGCTGTGTTTCACATCTGGGACATAAGATGACACAGAAGAGGGTCTGGAACACAGTTGCTCTGTTTCACATCTGGACATTTGGAGCATCAAGAAGAGAAGCACTGTCAAGAAGGAAGAAAAGCTATGCTGAAATATGGAGATAATCGTGACACCAAATGTATCTTAGGCAACCCAGCACCCCAGAAGCCAAGTTTGGAGTGATGGAGAAGATTCCAGAGGACCCAGACTATGTAAAGGGTAAATCCATCTACCCTCCAGTAGAGCCAGGAGCCCAGAGTGGCCAGTACTAGCGGCAGCAGGCCAGACAGTAGCATTGGCATTGCAAAGGCCAGGCGCACAGGGAGAAGAAAACCCAGTGAGAAGAGACCATCCTAGCAAGAAGTGGTACAGATGGCAACAATCTCTAATGGCAGGTGCCCAGACTGAGTCCAAACACTGTGGAAAAAATAACCAAGATTGAAAGCAAACAGACTCCCCGTCCAAAGTGCACAATTCAGAAAATGCCAGAGCAGCATAAACACTGCAAAGTAAATATAGCTACTTTGTCTCATTATTTTAGTCATCAGAAGTGGCCCTGGCTGTGTGGTAGGAGCGGAGTCCGGCTCAGATGGCCTTAACCTCACTTGGCTGTTCCCCTCTATTCAAACAATGTCTAAGGGCCGCTTCACCATTCCATTCCTTTCTTGGCGCGGCATTTGCCAGCCCATAAGAAAGGACACTTTGGGGCACTTTCCTACCACCCATTTTTTAAGAACATTCTCTTTGCCCTTACATGGGGAGGTGCAAAGTGATCCAGCCCTCAGCCAGGACTACAGCCATGTGACTTGGCTGTCTCTGGACCTGGTCCTGAGAGGTCCTCAAAACCCCCTTCACTTGTTCTGCGTGGCAGGAAGGTTGAAAGGCTTTACCTATTGGAGATGTTTTCTCCTCTCAACCTTTCACTGTTGTGTTGGGCCAGTCAGCAAGCACTCAAGTACTGAAGATAGGTTAGCAGTGTGTGTGGGTCTTATGACATGAGGGGTAAGGCTTGATGAGTGAAGTAGAAGTCAACAAGTCCTTGCTAGCTCAGGCTTTAGAAGTGGCATGATGCTGTCCCTTATGAACTCTGTTGGATGGGGAAGCTAAGGCTGCCTCTTGATGAGATGAACCACCATGCCATATGCTTAAGATACACATGTAGAAAGAAGGATAAAATCGTGTGTGTGCTGAGGACAGAGCCCGTGGGCTTTGGAGTCACATGAGACCTGCCAAGCCAGAGTCTTCATTTAACTGTCCCCCTCAGTTAAGGGTAGAGATGAAATTGCTAACTGTGTCCATCTTAGAAGATCATTTTAGGGCTAGGGAGATGGCTCAGTTGGTAAAGCAAGAGGACCTGGGTCTAGGTCTCCATCTCTAGGCATGGCACCCTGTGTCCGAAATTAAGCACTGGGGGCAGGGGCAGCCATAGGGAGATCCCTGAAGCCTATTGGCCAGTCGGCCTAGCTAAATTGATGAGCTATGGTCCAGTGAGAGACCCTGTCTCAAAAAATAATGTGATGAGTGGCCAGGAGAGATATTCAAAGTCAATGTCTGGCCTCTACATGTACACTTGTGTACACACAGAAAAATGTACACTCACAACACACACAGTTCTACTTGAGGATTTACTAACAATTGTTTGTATGGCTAATGCATAATGAATTCTTAGTAAGAGTCTTTTCCCCCTCTTACCCAAAATTCATTCTGTGTTCTCATTTTTTAGCTTGAGACACATGGTCTCTATAGGATCACACTTCCCTGAGACTGTCACCTCTGTCTTTGTGCAATATGACCTCAGAGTTGAGGTTTGGAAGACAGCAGGGAATTAGTACTTATCCATACTAGAAATTTAGAAAGAAAAGTTAGTCCAGGAGGGAAAGGGAGCCATGTTTTCAAACCCTGTGACATGAGGCTGTCAGGTAAACAAGGGAATTTCATCCTCTCTCATTGTGGCCTTCCTCCAGACCACCTCCACACCTGAGCAGTGTGGGACAGCAATTCTAAGAGTGTATGTGTGCAAAACACTAACTTGAATTATATCAGATGGTCCTGGGAGCCAGAAACACGGAGGGAGAAGACAGTTGGCATTCTTTCATATTGCCCACCTCTGTGCCTGGGCTTGACATGGAAAGGCATCTATCTAGACTGTGGTCCCCACTTCAAATGCCTCCACAGTCATAGATCATCCGTGGAGACGTTCAAGGGCCTTCCTTGTGTGCCGTCACTTTACCTTGCACTTGTGGTCCTCTCTGCTCCCTATTTCTATTCCACACCCAGATCAAAGTGGGCTCTTCCCTGTGCCCCAAATGTGCCTCTTACATTACCTCCCTTCTTTAGCAGATCCAGAGCAGGAATAGCCTCCTCAGAGCAGGCTTGGTAGTAGAGAGGAAGGTCCACTATGTACTTAGGGATCCAGCTAGCATGTGATGGGACCATGAAAGGTGGAGGAAATCAGAATCTAGACAGGGCACTACTAGCTCTGTCTTTTCCCCATGCTTTCTCTTCCCATGTCTGACTCAGAGTCTATCTTTAGTGGTCTCTGATATAGTGTGACCTCCCTCGAAGATAACTTGGGCAGAAAGGGCTGGAATGAGGGCAGTACTGAGAACTTCCCTGTCGTGGGCATAGCCCTGCGTCCCATCCCCAGGAGAGGAGAGCAGGGCACAATTTCACCTTTGAGCACAGCATCTCTTCCTTTGAGTCCCACAGGCAAGGATGGAAATCCTTCAACCACAGACGCACATACCCTCCCAGCTTCCTGGACTGAGAAGCTGTGCAGACTCCTCGTCCTTTTCACCCTTAACTGGCAATTGCTGGCTGAGAAGGGTTGGATATAACAGTGTGAATGATAGCTTAGTGCAAACCATGTGAAGGGGATGTTGTCCACAGTTACTAGTCATGTGACTGTGAAGGGAGATTTTTTATGGCTTACCTGTGGACCCATGATGGGACTCTTAGATCTCTTTCCTTGCTACAGGAGGGAAGTGTGGCTCAGGAAGGTTTAATGTTCATCTTTATTATCTCACCCAGGGCCTTGAGTCCCAGAGCCTGGCTCTTCGTTCCACCACAGTTTGTTGCCAAGAGTTCATCAGGGTGGTGAAGAGGAGAATGGGTACTTAGCCCTCTCCGAAGGTACTGGAGCACCGTCCTTGCTGCTCCCCAGCTTCAGGCCTTGTGATGGAACCGAAAAGCAGCACATTTAATCCAAAAAAATGGACAAAAGCTGAGGGCCAGCAGGAGATCCTTTTGCCTGCTCATGCAGTCGTAAACAATTTTTGAGACTACCGAGTCTTAAAGTAGCTTAGCTTTACATGGAGGAGGACTTGGGAGAGGCCAAGAACTAAATAGAGATAACACATTCAGAAAGGCATGAGGCTTTCATGGACTCAGCTTACTAACTCTGTGTCAAATTCCATCCCACAGCTAGATTAAGCCAGCCAGCCAGTGAATTCTAGAAACAGGTTGCTGGGAGATGAAATTGCCCCTTTCAGTGTGTTTAAAAGCAATTTATGGGAATATCTCCCTCCTCATGTGTTATGGGAGGGCAGCAGCAAAACGGGTTCCTTGTGGAATCAGACACACAAGCCGAGCATTAAGAGAACCTTGCCCAGGGAGCCAACGTTTAACCAGAGTTTCCACACTGAAGGCTTTGTTTCGCTTTGGGGAATGGTGCAGAAATCACGTGCCCGAGTTCCGCTCCATCTGTCATTATGATTCACCTTTACTGAATGTCCCCTCTCTTTCCTTCACTGGCCATTGAAGAGAAACCCAAAAGATGTAATTTTTGGCAGGTGTCCCTTTTGGTGGGGTTCAGTGTTTCTTACTCCACCCATTTAATCCCCTGAAAGGAGAATTAGTCTCAGAGCATGGGGGAAAAACTGTAAGTAGAGAGGCCCCTGCCCCTCTGTGAACACATGAGGTCCATCTATGAGGCCTGGGGAATGCTTTAGTCCATTCAGCCATGACCTGATGCAGCTCATTTACCAGCCCCTTTGTTTGGAGGGACTTTTGAGAGTCCCTGAGATAGGTGATTATCTTGCTAAGGTCTTCCATCTTATAAGAATGACGGTAAGTGGACATGTGGGGCAGTGGACGGCTCAGTGGGAGAAAGCACTTGCCACAAAGCCTGATGACCTGAGTATGATCCTGGAACCTGCATTCAGATGGAAGGAAACGTTATAAAGTTAACCTCTGACCTCCACATGCATGCTGTGGCGCGCGCATGTGCGCGCGCGCACACACACACACACACACCATTCATCATATAAATATGATATAAATAAATAAAATCATGATATAAATAAATAAAATCTTCACATGGTGGCAGGGAGGTCTAGAAGACTAGATTCTAGGGGAGCGGGGGAGCGTGGATAGTGGGTGTTTCCTCTTACCTGTAGTTCCTAGATTTTATATGGATAAAACCACATACATATGTGTATATGACATGAAAGTATAAGTGAAACTGTCTAACAAAGACTCATGTGAGTGGGTGGGGCAAGAAGAGGGAGCATAGAGGAGAAATACATTCTATATACATATATATATATGTTCTACACACACATATATGTTCTACATATATGTATAATACACATATGAAAACTTTTTTAAAACAAAACTAGAAAGTGACCCATTAGAGAAGGAAAAAGAGACTTTAAGGAGGAGTGATATGGAAGGAAATAGAACAGACTATCTGAAAATGAAATGGGAGTGTGGGGAGGTGTAGAAGATTTTAGGTGGGGATGTGGAGTGGGGAGAGGGAGGGTTGGGAGGAGGATCGTCCCAAACCTAGTAGGTAAGAAAATTCAATAAGGAAATCTACTTTGCATGCTGACAGAAATGTGAGTGAGTGCATGCGTACGTGCGTGTGCGTGCGTGCGTGAGTGAGTGATGAAGAAGTACCACTTCCTGCCAAATTTGGCAGACCCTGCTCAGGGAGGGAAGCTAATCAGATAAGCAATGGGAAGCTGTAGTAGTTTCCACCCAGTGTGCTAGGGGCAGGGGCTGTGACTTGGCTGATAGGTGGGAGAGCCCAAGAGCACAGGCAGGTGCCGGCAGGACTGGAAACCACCTCCCATGCCCTGGGCCCTGAAGCGCATTCGAATTCTGCGTCGGCCAGTTCATTGCTGCACCCTTCTGGGCAGGTCTCTTGATCTCTCTGGCATTCAACTGTTCACCCCTCATAAAACAAGGACAAGTATTTTCTCATGTGGTTTCTAGAAGGAGTACGTATTCATAAAGCCCTCTGTAAACTTGGACCATATGCTTATTCAAGCCACAGTGTGATTCATATAGAGAGGCAGTGAAAACCCCCTGCAAGGCTGGAAACCTACCCTGCTGCCCCTGGGTGAGCAAGGTTTTATTACTGCCCAGGACTAAAAAGATGCTTTTGTTTCCTTATGGCTGTGGATGTCTCTAAGGGGGAGGGCTGCTGGGTTAGGAATCACGTGGTGTGGTCATATATATGTAACCATTTGCTGGGGTAATGACTTGGAATGCTTGAGCCTTGCTTCTGGGTTTGTGTCTCTGTTCCCCATTTGTGAGTGATGCCTTCATGTATTGCATCATGGATATGAAGAAGATCTAGAGAGACCCATTAAACTACCCATAGTTTTACTCCCACTGATGAGAGGCCACAGGCTTTTAGCACCCAGTCAGTACTCATGGGCCATCTTGTCCTCCAGTCCTGATGGTTGCTATATTCTAACCCCAAGTGCTTTAGTGTTGTTAGGGGAAAGTCTCATAATACTTACTTTGGCTTCGAACAAAGAAAGTCTGCCTTTTTTCAAGCATGTAGGACATGAAGAATCCTTTGGCTAGGAAATGCCAGTTTCAAGTGGCATTTTCTATGGTGGCACTGTGTAGATGTAATTCTGAATGGTTTTATTAAATAAGAAACACAGAGCCAAATGCAGAGTTAAAAGCCCCAGAGGTCAGAGAGCAGTAGCTGAGAGCTGAGACCCAGACCGCCTTCTTACCACCCATTGCCGCTGCCGTCCTTCCCCTGAGAAAGAGACCTACTTCCTGTGTGTCTGTCCTTTTATTGACTTTCTGTTCTGCCTTCTCATTGGTTGTAAACCCAACCACATGACCTTCTCGTCGCTGCCTGTCTATACAGACCTCCAGGTCTCTATGGTTGGTATTGAGATTAAAGGCATGTGTCTCCATGCTGGTGGTGTCCTTGAACACACAGAGATCTGCCAGTCATGTGATCGGGATTAAGGGCACGTGCTACCACACCAGACTTCTGCTAAATGGCTTGTTATTAGCTCTGACCCCCAGGCACTTTTATTTATTAACATACAAATAAAATCACATTTCAGCACAAATAAAATATCACCGTAGCACTGACCTGTGCTGTTGGCTGTTCTGTCATCCAGGAGGGTTTGGGGGCTCCCAGAGAGCAGCTGTAAATGTTCATGGAGTCATACTGCAGTGGAGAGTGGACCAGACCTGCCCCTTGAAGAAGCAGAGCCACAAGTCACATAGAACCACCATTTCACAGTGGCTCCGTGTGGCTTCTGAGAAGATGGCTCAGTATATAAAAACACTTGCCCTATAAGTCTGATCATCTGACTTCAGTGCCTAGAACCTTTATAAAAAGCTAGATAACGTGGCATGCATCAGTGATCCCAGCATTCTTATGGTGAGAGGGGAGGTGGAGACAAGAGAATTGTTCAAAAGATTGGGGGCAGCTAGCCTGGAGTACAAAGAGCAGCACACAGCAGGAGGGACCTTGCTTTGACAAGGTGGAAGGAGAGAACCAACTTCTGAAAGTTGACCTCTGACCTCCACATATACCACCATGTCATACTCAGATCTTTACACACTTCTCCCTCTCTCTCTCACACACAGAGAGAGAGAGAGAGAGAGAGAGAGAGAGAGAGAGAGAGAGAGAGAGAGAGAGAAAAGAAGAGAAGAGAAGAGAAAATATCCTTGCCTATTACATTAAGGCCTCAGAATTCAGCATAATGAGAATTAAGTAACAGATAATAACAACCAAAAAGGAAAGAGCTGTAACTAGATGTAACTAGTGAGCTGAATTCCAAGTTACGTCTTAGAATTTTAAGTTCAGCAGCCACACATGGTTTGTGGCCACTGTGCTTGATGTCAGAGCTCTAGGAGAATGTTTCTTTTCTCTGGAAGACCATCTCCTTCGAGCTCTAAGGATTACCTGAATTAGCTCACATTCCCATGATTCCCAACAAGCTCTCCACAAACTTGATGTCTCTAAATTTGGGGGATACATAGTGTATACTCGTTGCTGGCTAGATGTGGGGAATTGCTCAGCTCTGTGAGATTACAGTGTTTTTGATAGGATGTTAATTCTGTTACTTTTTCCCGTTTGATCTCATTCGGTGCCTTGCTGTAGCTGTGGATGACAGCAGGTCCCCAGAGAGGAATGCCCTTATTTCCTACTCTTAGTGGCTAATATTGTCCCTTCGACATACACGCTTGAGTGTTTATGTATTTTTGTTTTTGTGGTTTGGGTGAGACTTTGGTTTTTTCACTTTTTGTTTGTTTTTGCACACATCCTCTTTTCAGCCTGTGAAAGATCTCTCTCTGGGGAATTGTAACATGTGCCTGGCAGTAATAATAGCTGTACCAGGGGCTGGAGAGGTGGCTCTGTGGTGAAGAGCACTGGCTATTCTTGTGGAGGACCCAGGTTCAATTCCCAGCACCCACATGGTGGTCCACAACCACCTTTGACTCCAGTTCCATGGTACCCAATGCCCTCTTCGGACCCCTGAGGTACTAGTGATATGCAGGCAAAACACCCAAACACATAAAAAATAAACTAAAAAACAATATCTGAATTTGTGGTTCTCTTTGTCTTCATTATAGGAGTTTCTGTGCTTGTCTTTTTCTCTAGGAACAGGAGCATTTCCAGCAGATCTTTGATGGTGATGAATAAGTGGGTGGACAGATAAATGGATGGATGGGATGAGTGGATGGTTGGGTGGGTGGGCGGGTGGGTGAGTGGGTGGATGGATGGATGGATGGATGGATGGATGGATGGATGGATGGATGGATGAGTGGATGGATGGATGGATGGATGGGTGGATGAATGGTGGATAGGTAGATGGGTTGATGGTTAGGTGGATGGGTGGATAGAAGTGTGGATGGGTGGAATAAATTGGTGGGTGGGTCAGAGAGATGAATGTGTGGGTAGATGTGTAGGTGGATAGTTGAATGGATGGATGAGTGGGTGAGCTGTCATATCTCCCTAGAACTAAAAGTATAGATTATGATCAAACCCTAGCAGCCTGCCTAAATGTATGGAGGAAAATGTTGAAGATTATTCTAGTACAGACTAGTGAAGCAGTGTGAGAACAAAGCCACTGGGCCCAACAGTGTTCTTTTCAATCCCTGAGGAAAGCCAGACTGACAGCACGTTGCAAGCTTTGGGGGTACAGTGAGTATTAATTGTAAATGGGATCTAAGTTTCCTTTAGAATCTCATGACTGGGGAAGTTCTGGCTCTCATATGAAGCTGGAAAGATGGCTCCGCATTTAAGGACACTTGTTGTTCTTGCAGAGGACTATAACTCCAATTCTTGGGAATCCGATGGTTCCCCTAGAACCATCTAGCTTCTATGGTCACCTGTGCATGTGTGGTGCACAGGCATATACTCGGGCACACATACATGCACATAAACTCTTAAAGACTCGTTTTAATTGTGTGTTTATGAGCACCCACACACGTGCACTCACACAATGCCTGCAGCAGCCAAAGACACTGGATCCCCCAAACTGGACTAATCAGCATTGTGAGCCACCCCAACATGGGTGCTGGGAACTAAACCGAGGTCCTCCATGAAAGCAGCAAGTGCTCTTGACAGCTGAACTGTCCCTTCAGCCCCTCCCAAGATACTCTATTCCCGCCTGGATAGCTGGATGGCCAGGCATAGCAAAGCAAGCCAAGGCTTTCGGTTACCAGTGACTGTTGGAAATGCAGCCAGTTCTTTCCCTACAAGATGCAGCTCTGAGCTGATAACTTACAAATGGGCAGCCTGGGTAGGACTGTGTGCATCAGTTATGTTTTCACAGTATGCCTTGAAAGAGGACAGCCAGATTTCCCTTGGTTAGAGAGGGTAGATTCATCATAAAAGCCTTGGTCATTTGTGTTTCCCTTTCCAATATGAGAAGTGTTATTAATTTGCCCACTTAAAAGGTTAAGATAAAATAGATCATAAATCATTATTTCAAGACCCTAAAGTTAGCTGTTTTGCTAATGGAAAAGACATGTTTGGATATTGACGCAGGGAGGAAGAGAGAAGGGAGGGGAGGGGCAATGGAAGGGGAGGAATGAAGAGAGGAGGGGATGGGGGGAAATGGGGAAGGAGGAGGAGGGAGAGGAGCAGGGGGAGGAGGGATGGGGAGGAGGAGGGAAAAACTAAAACTTATAGGAAATGACCCAACCCAGGAAGACAGATGTCCTTGGATGTAGTCATAGTAAAGTGTCAGCTTGCAGACTCTGGGCAGTTCATTGAATTATATAATGTGTCTTATACAGTTGCCCTCAAGACCCCAGATGGTCCATCAGGATTTGTGAACCCTCTTAGATGACTTTGTCCTTGGTGTGGAGAGAACCACAGTAAAATATTTGGAGCCATTTCTCTAGTCCAGTAAAAGGCTTTTATTGTGCTTTTCTGTGACATCAAGTCGAAAATTTCAGTGCTGTTCTAGGCAGCAAAAGGACCAACTCTCATATGGTGTATTTGAGAAAACTAGAGAGGTTTTTTTGTTTCTTTGAGGTTTTCTTAGAATCTTCAGATTAGGGTGGCCCTGGAAGTGGAGGCTGTAATTCAGTCCCTGGTTGGGAGTTGTGTGGTAGATGCTAAACCTCACATTCTGACCAGAGGCATTGTTGCCCTGAGGTATATGCTGACACCTTCCAGATGTGGGACTCACCACAAAGCAAGTGATGGGCTTTTATCCATGCAGAAACAAAGTGTTGGCTAGAATAGCAGGACCGGTTCTCCCTGCGCCCCTTATGACATGGGTGTGTGTCTTGCTCTGTCCCTCTAGGAGTGCCACACATCTACCCGCCCCACACCCTGACACATTTCCTGATTCTGAGCACCCCCTTGTCCTTTAGCCGAGAAGGGTTTCTTCTTCCTCTGGATTCTTACAATGCTTTGCACTTTTTAGGTTTGGATTGGAATTATTTACAAGTAATCTTGTCTTATCTGAAGAAAAACGAGAAGTAATGTCTCTATGAGGCTGGCTGTGGAAACTCTGCCCTGCTCAGAGCACATTCTGAATTGAGCATTTATTGAGTGACTAAATGAGAGCAGTTTAGCCACTGTGAACATGTTGTGTTAAACACAGTGCAGAATACTTGTCAAGGAGAATAATGTGTCCCCCAACCCATGACACTGTCAAATAAATTTGCCACAAAATATGAGATTTTTGCTATGTACTACTGAGTAACAAGCCATCCCCAAGTTGATGGGTATAAAATAGCAGCCATTTACCATGCTCACAGATTCTATGGATGAGCAGGTTAGACAGGCGTTGGTGACTACACAATCATCCTCATGAGCAAAGGTGGTTTGGGATCAGTCTGGAGAGATGGCTCAGGGGTTAAGAGCACTTGCTACTCTTCCAGAGAACCTGAGTTTGGTTCCCGGCACACAACTGTCTGTAACTCCAACTACATGAGACCTGACAGCATAGGTCATGGAAGTGCTGGTCTCTTCTTAATCACCACTAATTTCTCAGCTCCAGCTGACCTGCCGAAGATGTTCCAGTAATCACAGTGGTTCTGTGATTTTGTCAATCACAGCCTACTCATACAAACAGCCTGGTGGAGTCTTTGCTTCTCTCTGAAACTTTACAAGCCAGGCCTCCATCATCTGCATTTCTCTCAAAACACTTATCTTCAAAACTCTCAATGAACAGCTCACCAAGCTATGAACACTCAGTGGATCTTATAACCCAAAGTTCCAAAGACTTTCCACAATCCTCTCCAAGACCGCATGATCAGGTCTGTCACAGCAATACCCCACTCTTTGTACCAATTTCTGTCCTAGTTAGGATTACCACTGCTGTGATGAAACACCATGACCAGAAAGCAGCTCGGGGAGCAAAGGATTTATGTGGCTTACACTTTTACATCACTGCTCATCATTAAAGGAGGCCAGGACAGGAACGCAAACAGGGAAGGAATGCAGAGGCAGGAGCAGAGGCCATGAAGGGTGCTGCTTACTGACTTATTCCTTATGACTTGCTCAGCCTGCTTTCTTATAGCACCCAGGGCCAACAACCCCAAGGGTAGCACCACCATTATGGGCTGGGCCCTCCCCCACAAATCACTAATTAAGAAAATTCCCTACAGGCTTGCCCAAAGCCGGATTTTATGGAGGCATTTTCTCAATTGAGGTTCCCTCCTCTCCGATGATTCTCATTTGTATAAAGGTGGCACAAAACTAGCCAAAACTCCTGGTAAAGCCCCAAGCTGGAGGTGAGTAAAAAGTGGTATCTGGCACTTATGACTAGAAGTTTGTGGCTAGATATGACATGACCTTAAAAATTGCTATAAGTTGCCAAGGTTAGCAAGGAAGAGAGTTTGAATAGAAAAATCAATGTGGAGACATGTGGATTTCTCAACTCCAGAAAGATATCGTGGTGCCCAAGGAGATAAAGCTTCAGGTAGTGGTCAGTAAAAGGTTTATCAATATATTATAAATTGACTACGTATGTAAGATCTGTTAAATCTGCCTTTTTTAGGAAGAGTGCTCTCAGAATTTGCCAGTGACTCACAACTAGATGGCTGTCCACTGCAGCTCATCTGACCAAGTGTTTGTTGAGCTGACACTTTGTTCCATGCACTATGGTCAAAGCTGGGCATGCTGAGATGATGTGAACTAGGCTTGTGGCTGGAGGGGAGGGAATTCTACTGAGTTGCCACCCCAGAAGGAGAAGAGACATCAGGGGCAGGAGGGGTGACATCAGGGCTGGTCAGGGATGATGAGCTTGAAGGAGAGAGTCAACCCTGAGAAGGATGGATAGGAGTCAAGAAAGATGAGGACAAAGAAAAGAAAGTCCATTGGATCTTGCGGCCATTGGCGAGTCCACTAAAGCCAGAGGAAACGGAATGGCAGAAGAACAGACCTCAGTGTGCCTCCTTTGATGAGATGCTTGGAATTTTGATGACCTTGTTTTATGGCAGGTTTGTCTGGAGCTTCTGTCTTCCACTCTAAGCAGTAAGTCACATAGAACAGTGGTCCAGGTTCACTGGGCCCCAAGCTGAGCAAACAGGCTCACTGTGGCTTGAGTAACAGAAATTCTGTGAAGTCAGTATTTGCCTTTCCTTGCATTTCGTCATGGTTCAGGATTTCTGCACACCACCGAGGTCTAGGGAAAGTGTCTCAGTTTTCTGGTTACTGTCTCTGGGATCATGAAGCAGCAGGCTTGCCCCAGGGGTCAGGATCCCTTCTGTAAAAGGTGCCAGCATCCTCCAGCCTGCCCTGCCCCTCCTGCAGGCTCACACAGCGAAGCAGATGCTTGATTATAATTCCCAGCATCCAAGTGGCTTCATTACATCCAGCCCTGAAACATCTATTTGGGACCAAATTCTTAAAACACCAGGGGTTCAGGGTGATTTTTCTGCCCAGGCCCTGAACCTGTCATAAAATGTAATGGATGGTATATTTTTAACTGCTGAGAGCAGTTTGTTCCTATGTCCCCAGAAGACTAAAGCAACACAATGCTTGTTTCTGCATCTCTAAAGCACATTAAGCATTTCAGAAGCCAGAGGGTGGTCTCTCATCATCTTCCTTCATTAAGGCAGAAGCTCTTCACTGATTCTGTCACAAACCCCGTGGGGAATTGGGAGATGCATATAAATCCCTTCCCAGAAGGATGTTTTAAGTGCACTTACCATACATGGAACCATAGAGAAATCCAGTTATATTGAGAAGCAAATTAAAATGCAAATAAAAATTATTAGACCACATTTGTAATATGGTCATCTAGGTTCTTTTTAGTAATGTATTGTATAATAACTCCTGAAATTGCTGGTGTTTACATGTGTGTGCATGTTTGTGTGATGGGTGGTGCATACCAGGGGACATCAGGTGGTATTCCTCGGGTGCTGTGCATTTTTGGGATTTTTTTTTGAGACAAGATCTCTCATTGGTAGACTAGGCTGGCCAGCCACTGAGCCCTAAGAATCCACTTGTCTTGGGTGCCTGGGTGCTAGGATTAAAAGCATGTGCGACCACCCCTAGCTTCCTGTCTTCCTTTCTCCCTCCCTCCTCCCCTCCCTTCCTTCCTCCCTCTCTCCCTCTGTCCCTCCTCCCCTCCTCTCCCTCTCCTTCCATCCCTCCTCCCCTTTCTTCCTTCTTTTCTCTCTTTCAATCCCCTGGGTTCTGAGAATTGAACTCAAAACCTGACTGAGCTATCTCCTCAGCCAAGATCTGTAACCTTGAACTGTTAAACATAAACAATACTTCAAAGTATCTTCAATTTTCACATCATGTGTTGTCTTTGATTATCCACTGATGGAGGGCTTAGTTCTTTATAATACTTCTCAAGCTGTGTACATTTTTTGATGAAAGAAAAATGCTAAGTTTTTGTGAAAAGTTGATAAAAAAAATAAGCATTTTTTTCCCTCTACACAGCGCCACAGACCTCCTGATTTCCCCTTCTAGGTTAATAATCTCTGATTTAGGCTAGAATTGTGGTTAACAATAATGAAACCAAAAGTCCACCGTTTACTTGGTATGTTGTAAATCCTTGGGTTTGAGGGGTTCATTGTCCATTGTTCATTCTTGCATAGGCTATTCCTGCCTGCTGTTTTCTTTACAAAATTTTCCCTTTGTCAATCTCCACCCTCCTCTCTCTCTCTCTCTCTCTCTCTCTCTCTCTCTCTC
>CABHPQ010147810.1:0-14240 GCA_902168405.1 Peromyscus aztecus
CGAGCTAGCCAAGCGCATCACCGAGTAAGCGCAGTGGAGCCCGGGTTGCCTGGCGCCTCCCCCCGTCCCCTCCTCCGCACCTGGGGGCCGAAGCTTCGGGCCGACCCCTGGGGAAGTAAATGCTCCCGTCCCAGGGCCGTGGAGCATCACCCTTGAGAGATTTCCTGTGGTCTCTATGTGACCATCGCCATTTCCAGTCCTCCCTAACGAGACAGGCATGTGGGTCTAACCTCAGACCGAAGGCCGTAAGAAGGGCAGGGAGAAGGGAGCTCAGAACTACAGGGGGCCTGGCGGGGGAGAGCCACGATTCCAAGATGTTGGATCAGTTAGTTGTACAAAAAAGTCTTTGCTTAGGGGTGTGTGCATGTGTATATGTTGGTTAGCCTCTGACCTTAAGGGAACTTTGGGGCCTTGCGATGTTTTCTCAGGCTTGCCGTTATCAGCTCGCTGACACTGGCTGAGGGACGTGGTTGGATTTGTTTTGTTTTTAACCTTACTTGTAAAATGTGGGTGATTCTGTGGGACAGGGATGGGAGGGCGATCCTGAGTTAGTGGGAAATACTGGAGATGAATCCTGCAGACTATGGTCTCCCAGTGGCCCTTTGATAATACCTGTCTACTGAAAAGCCCTTTTAATCTTTTGCAGAAAACTAGAGCCCGGATATAAAGAGCCTTAAGGACCCTTTTTAAAAATAAGCTTTTTAGAAATATGTAACAATGCATCATTTGTGCTCCCCTTTGATGTTTATAGTTGCTTGACTTGTTGTTTGGCGGGTGTTCTCTGTTTATGAGACTGGCTTTCACTGTAGCCACTGCTGGCCTGGGATTTACAAAGCAGACCCCACTGGCCTTGAACTCTTAGAGATCTGCCTGCCTCTGCCACCACACCCATCCTTGGCTTTTGTTTTCTGAGATAAGATCTCTGTAGCCCTGGCCAGCCTCTGTTCTGTTCAGGTTCTAGCCTCCCTGATGCTGGCATTGCAGGTGTGCACCTGGACTCCAGGCTTACATGGTTTGACTTTGAACACTTAAGGTCATTTTCATATTTCAGAAATCCTGAGCTCCGCCTGCTTTGTTACCAGTTGGACTTTGAAGTGGGTTGAGAGTCGAGGAGAGAGTTGTGCAGTCGCTGCCTGCTTTCTGTTTCTAAGCCCTAATTATGGTCTTTCTTGTCAAGGCCAACTACAATACTCACTTCAAACATGAAGCTTGAGTTTGTTTATACTGGTTCAGATTTATCACGTAGTGACCTTGCCTTGAGAAAGCCCGAGGAAGGGCACTTTAAAAATTAGTGGGTTTGCCTTTTTTGTTACGCTAATTCTTCAGAACGCTATGAAGGTCCTATAACAATACATGTCTATAATGCAGTGTCTATTTCATAGGTCCTATAACAATACAGATCTATAATGCAGGGTCTGTTTCATATGTTCAGTTTGTGCTGCATTTACCTGACTCTGTTCGCTTTCCTTTTTTTTTTAAGAGAGTTAGGCTTGCTATGTAGTCCTGGGTGGCTTCACCTTACAGCAATCCTTCTGCCTCAGCTTCCAGAATAATGGGTTAATTAACGCCCCCACCCCCTTTTCTTGTGTAATAGGCGTCTTGGTGCTGAATTGGGGAAATCTGTTGTGTACCAGGAGACCAATGGAGGTAAGTTAAAGTTGGTTTGTTTTTCATGTAGGGTTTGTCGTTGCCCTTTGAGGCAGCATCTCATGTGTCTTTGGCCTTACCTCTCCTTGGATTCTGACTGCTGTCCTCCCTGATGTCTGCGTCTGCACTTGGATGCACATGACCTGTTTTATAATAAGTGAGGAGATGTGTAGAGAATGTTTTGTCTTTTCTTCTACTTTGGGTTCTATTTGGTAAATATGACTTCATTAGGACATCAAATGATAATGTCCTCTTTGGTGGGGGTGGAGATAGTGTTTGCTGTGCATCTGTGACCTCAGTGCCAGAGAGACAGATACAGGCGATCTCTGGGCCTCCAGGGCAGTCAGCCGAGGAGTGTCAGCTGAGTTTAGTGAAAGACCCTGTCTCAGAACGTAGGTGAAAGTGATTGAGAAGACACCTGATGGTGACGTTCAGACACACAGGCAATCAACATCCCTTTCAAAATCTGTCCTCTTTTCTGAGTAGATTGTTGTACTGGGCTGGGAGCCCAGTTTTGCTTCCCTCTGGGTTGTGTGGAAAATAATTATAACACGAACATTTGAAGGTATCTGACTGTCCCACTAATAATACTGTCATAATATAGGAGAGCTGCATACCTCAGGACATCTGCTCTTTTTTTGGTTTTTCTGAGACAGGGTTTCTCTATGTAGTTTTGGTGCCTGTCCTGGAGCTCGATCTGTAGACCAGGCTGGCCTCGAACTCACAGAGATCGGCCTGCTTCTGCCTCCCAAGTGCTGGGATTAAAGGCGTGCGCCACCAGAGCCTGTCCTCATCCTGCTCTTATTCATTGTAGAAAAAGACACTGAAGAGGTGTTGTGGTCCATGCCTGTGATCTCAGCACCTAGAAGGCTGAGGCAAGAGGAATGCCATGAGTTTGAGTCCATTCTGGGCTATACAGGGAAACATCGGCCAGGCTTACCGAGTAAGGCCCTGCCTCACAAACCAAAACCAAGTCCAGTGTCATAATGATGTCGGGATCCAGGGCAGGACAGTGGACAGTTGGAGGGACAGTTGAAGGAAAGCACCCTCACAGTGTGTGTGAAAAATCACGTTTTAATTAGCATCAGGTGTCCTTCAGCCAGCTTCCCACCTTAGCAGCTTTCTTTTAAGACTTGAGAGACGTGTGTGGTGTCCAAAGAGGCCAGGAAAGGGCGTTGCATCCCGGCTGTCTGGTGTGGGTGCTAGGGTTGGGAGGCCAGAGGAGGGAATGACAATAAAGACGCTCTCCTAACTCGTCATCACTGCTGCAGACCTCCATCTCTGGAACTGAGGCATCCGAAATGTTCCAAGTGTCAGCAGCCTTCTATCCAGCCCATTCTATTCACTTACTGTGAATAGACTTTTAAATCTTTTTGGGGGTGGTGGGGACCAGTTCTAGGGATTGAATCCAGAGTTTCCCCTTGTTCATGCCAGGGAAAAGTTCACTACTGAGCGACTCCCAAGCTCACTAGGATGCAAATGTTCCTCAGCTGAGGTTGTCTCTTTCCTGCAGGTTGAGTGTCCCTCACCTGAAAAGCTGGGACTTTCGTTCCCGATCTAGGAACACTGGCATGGACTACTGGTTATGCATTTCAACAAATTTGAAATGCCCCAGAGTCTAAAGCATTGAGTGTCGTCAGCACCCCAGGGTTTTCAGGCTTGGGAAACATTTTGGATTTCAGATTTTCGATTAAGATGCTCAGCCTTGTGCTACCACAGACCGGAGTGTGCTTGCTCAGCAGTCAGATTGGGGCCCTTTGGGATCGGGTTCTGCTCCCCTTGGATTATGCCAGGTGGGGCTGTTTAGAATCCTCTTTTTCCAGCTGTTGTCTGTTTACTGCAGCATGAACTGTTTAAACCCGAATACTTTTTTTTTTTCTTCAGAAACAAGAGTTGAAATCAAAGAGTCTGTTCGTGGCCAAGATATTTTCATTATACAGACAATACCCAGGTAAGACTTGGCACCGTTCTGGAGTTCATTTTCTTCTGAGGAACATCTTGATGTAATTGGTTATCTTTTCATGTGAACAACAATCCAGGGTTGATTTTTGTTATTGCTTTGTTTTAGATTATAAATTTGTGCTTGGCTTGAGGCCAAGGCAGAAGGATAAATTCAAGGCCTGCTTGAACTTCAGAACCAGTTTAAGGCCACACTGGGCAACTTAGTGAGACCTGCCTCAAAAAGTAAAGAAAATGCCAAGCATGTTGGCACACACCTTTAATCTTAGCACTCAGGAGGCAGAGACAGGCAGATCTCTGTTTCAGGCTAGCCTAGTCTACATAGCAAGTTCCAGGCCAGCCAAGGCTACATAGTGAGACCCTGTCTTGGAAAAAAAACCATTTTTTTTTCCCTTAACATTTATGTAGTGGAGGTGAGGGTGCCATGTACATGAGGAGAGCAGAGGACAACGTGGAGGAATTGGTTCTCTCATTCTGCCGTGAGTCCTGGGAAGGCTCTAACTCATCGGTGTTATCAGGAAGCCATCTCATCGGCCCTTTTCGATGGTTTTGACATGCACTTTAGAAGTGAGAAAGAAGGAGCTAAGGAAATAGTTCAGTGGTGGAGTACTACCTGGAGTGTGCAAGGGCCTGGGTTCAGTCCCTGGCACTGTCCAAAATATAAGAGAGAAGACCTGAGGGGCTGGCCGAGAGAGTCCGTGGGGAAATGGATTATGCATTCCTTTGCTATTTCTCCTTTTACCAGTATCGGACAAGGTACCTTCAATTCAGGAAGCATGGGAAGCACTCTGCAGTCTTAACTGGACAATTTCTAGGTGTGGTAGGCACAGGGCCATCTTGGCGGGGTCACAGTGCCTTGTTTATTTATCTCCTGACTGTGGTGTTTTGATGCTGTACTGCCCGTAAGGACGCCTCTTACTGTGTGCGTTACATATATGTACCTGATACTGTCTGCTGTTCTAACCCATGGCTGTCTCCACCGGACAGCTGACTTTCTGAGGCAGCTGTGAATCTTATAGAATTAGTTACAGCCCACCCAGATGTCTGGTTTTCTCACATTTCCTTGCCTAGAAATGTCTTCCCTGAGAAGTTCACACAGCTTGTTCACTCAGGCCTTTGTTCAAACAGCATATGATTAGAGAGGCCTTTGTTTCCGAGGTCTCCTCAGCTTTAAGAGCACATAATAAGGAAGCGGATGGTCCCATGGCTGCTCTGGGGCAATGAGCATTATGGCACATTATCGACTCCTCTATCTCTGGAGATAAAAACGTTTTCATAAAATCCTAGGCCTTTGGCCGCCCCAGAGACTGCCTGACTGTGGAGCCCCTCTCTGAGGGTGGAGAAGACAACCTCAGCTTTTCAGCCCCGGGTGGACCAGCTTTCTCACTAATCCTTCTCCAGAGACAGGGCCAGGTGGCAGAGACCCTAGGCTGCCCTGACTGGCTTTGTGATGGCAAGAAGGTACGTGTCTTAGGAAGACTCATTTAGGAATCTTGGCACTAAGCAGTGGGCCACAGGAGAAGCTGGAATTTGAGCTGTGACTTAACTTTTCCCTTCTTCAGGAAAAGTCACACTGGCTGCTTTCGGGGCAGCTAGTGTGCCAGCCATGAGCAGCCCTTCTGGGTACCTTTGCTGTGTCTGTTGAGGATCAGAGTCGTTCCTGAGGCTTGAGGGGAGGAGCTAAGGTTGTGGCCTCCTCACAGTGGAGATCCTGGTGATGTGGGCACATGACATGGCTGGCACAATGGCAGGGGTGTGAGCAGTTTGATGAGTGCAGACCGTTTCAGTGTGGCTGTTAGAACAGGGCAGCGGCAAGTGTCTTGTTTGCATGATGTGTTTGGATGGTTGAGACTCTGATACCTGGGCACAGTATCTTCTGAGTTTTATTGATTGATTTTTCCCTTAAATGCTAGGGATCACATTGAAGACTGCATGGTAGACAGGTGACCTCCTAGGCTATTCCAATGCATTGCTTTAAAAAACATTTTTTAGTTTTTGTTTTTCTAAACAGGGTTTCTCTGTGTATTCCTGGCTTTCCTGGAACTTGATCTGTAGACCAGGCTGGCCTCGAATTTACAGAGATCCACCTGCCTCTGCCTCCCCAGTGCTGGGCCTAAAGGTGTGCCCTCACTCTCTGGCTACCAGTGCTTTTCTTCATGGTAGGATTGAACTAACAAGACGGAATCTCCTCTCTTTTCTGAAATAGGGTCTTGATATGCAGCCCAGGCTAGCTTCCAACTTGAGTTTGTACCCGCAGCCTCCTGAGACCTAGGATGGAGGTGGGAGCCACCAGGCCCAGCGAAACAATTTTTGTTTTTTGGAGACAGTATCACTCTGTAGCCCAAGCTGGCCTCAAACTTCTGATTTCTTTGCTTCCCACGTGTTTATTCAAGGCATTACACCACCAAGCCCAGCTCAAAACAGAATGCTTCCTGAAACGATTATTTTCTTTCCCTTTGTCATTTTGTCTATTGTATTCGTTTCTCATGGCTGTGACAGAATGCCTGACACAGTGGGGGTCACAGCACTGGGAGCTTCCGGTCAGGGAGCTCAGGGGACCAGCTTGATTTTAAGACTTACTTTTCATTTATGGGTATGTTTGTGTGTCTGTGTGTGGTTGTTCACACCTTTAACCCTAGCACTTTTTGTTTTTTGTTTTTTAAAAAGATTTATTTATTTATTATGTATACAGTGTTCTGCCTGCATGTATCCCTGCAGGCCAGAAGAGGGCACCAGATCTCATTACAGATGGTTGTGAGCCACCATGTGGTTGCTGGGAATTGAACTCGGGACCTCTAAAAGAGCAGCCAGTGCTCTTAACCTCTGAGCCATCTCTCCAGCCCTGCGGGACCCTGTCTTAACAAAACAACAACAACAAAAGACAGTGATCCTCCCAAATTTAGGCTTGTGCCCTCATGCTGACTCTAAATTTTGGATTCTGTATATTTTGAAATCCTTATTACTATTATTATTTATGTGTATGGGTGTTTTGCTGTGTACCACGTGTGCTTGGTGCCCACTAAGGTCAGAAGAGGATATTAGATTCCTCTGGAACTGGAGTTGGAACAGTTGTGAACTGCTGTGTAGATAGATGTTAGGAACAGAATCTGGGTCTTCTGGAAGACCATTGAGCCATCTCTCCAGCCCCTGAAATTCTTATTGTAGCTGAGCTTGTTCTTACGTGTCCTTGTCAGTATGGAAGTCACAGTCCACAAAGGCTCACTATTTTAAAATGTTATTTCCCTGTGTGCATTATAGACAAGGTCTCCAGCACTGAGCTGATGTCCTGCTCTGTCCTTCCTGGGTGTTGATCCAGATGCTGCTCTTCGCATAGGAACGGCATTCTTAGCATAGGAGCCCTGCGCTTGTTCTTTGAGTTGGAGGTTTGCTCTTACGCAGTTTGTGTTCTTAGCATCTCATGGAAGCCACGCCTGCTCAGAACCAGTATTTAAGTCAGCAGTGTAGAGGGAGCCTGGGTCGGTGGTAGAAGATGAGGAACATGATCACATAATGAAGCCGTTGACAGGGTGCAGGGGACTGACTCTGGTAGACCAGCCAGGAGAATCTTTTTAAACCCAGGGTCTCTGAATGTAGCCCAGACTGTCCTTGAGGAGCATGGGTGCAGATGAGTGCCTGTCTGGAGGAGGTGGCTTCTCTTCATTGAGTTTGTTTGGGTACTTAAAAGTCACAGTCCTCTTTCCTGTGTGTGTTAGGCAGTGTCGGCAAAACCTCTCCAGGTATTTCCTGTTCCTTCTCCCAACTCCCCATGTCTTTTTAAATTGCATTAAGTTTGTGTGTGTACACAAACACCACAGCATAGGTGTGAGGTTTGAGAACAACTTTTAGGAGTCTTTGTCTTCTGCATGTAGGAACCGGAGGTTGAACTCTGGTCCTCAGGCCCAAGAGCTGCACTTAACCCACTTGCCCCCGTTTCCTAGCCCTGGCTGTCCTGGAACTCACTCTGTAGACCAGGCTGGCCTTGAACTCACAGATCTGCCTGCCTCTGCCACCTGGCTCCTTTGACTTAAAATGATAGAAGTGAAAGAGGAAGGAAGCATCCAGGACCTGGGTGTGGTAATCCCAACGCCGAGCAGAGTGAGGGAGAGGGATATGGTCTGCCCGGGCTACTCGGGACTGGAGAGATGGCTTAGTGTAAGAGCACTTGGTGCTCTTGCGGAGGACTGGAGTTTGGTCTTCCTAGCATCTACCATAACTCCAGTTCTAAGGAATCTGACACCCTCTTCTGACCTCCACGGTCACCAGGCACACACGTGGTGCACAAACATGCATGCAAGCAAGCAAAACACTTATACACATAAAATAAGTAGATTTAAAAAAAAAAACAAAAAACATGTGGGCTGGGCAGTGGTGGCACACACCTTTTTTCTTTTTTTTTTTCTTTTTTTTTTTTTTTGTTTTTTTCGAGACAGGGTTTCTCTGTGTAGCTTTGCACCTTTCCTGGAACTCACTTGGTAGCCCAGGCTGGCCTCGAACTCACAGAGATCCGCCTGGCTCTGCCTCCCAGTGCTGGGAGGTAGAGGCAGGCGGATCTCTGAGTTTGAGACCAGCCTGGTCTACAGAGTGAGTTCCAGGATAGCCAGGGCTGTTACCCAGAGAAACCCTGTCTCAAAAAACAAAAGCAAAATGCCATGTAGGGGAGCAAGATGGGTAGTGAGTAAAAATACCTTCCACCAAGCCTGCATAGTGGATCTCTACATGTGTGTTATGTGTGTGTCTGCATACATACACACACACAAAATAAAGATTTAAGAAAAATTAACTGGGCTCCACAGAGGACTTACTTGCTGTAGATAACAGTTGTTGAAGTGGGGTGGGGTAAACCTACCTCATGACTGTCCTAGTGCTTTCCAGGTCCAAGAAGTTTATAATATGTATATTGTGTCTTATTTCTCTACCTCAAATTAATTTTTGTTTATTGGAAATGATAGAGTAGGCCGGGCGGTGGTGGCGCACGCCTTTAATCCCAGCACTCAGGAGGCAGAGGCAGGTGGATCTCTGTGGGTTCAAGGCCAGCCTGGTCTACAGAGCCAGTTCCAGGACAGGAACCAAAATTACACAAAGAAACCCTGTCTTGAAAAACCAAAAAAATAAAAAAGGAAATGATAGAGTAGTCAGAGCTGAGTCTAATGAAGAGTAAAATTACCCTAAAGAAAGAAATACTGTGAAACTGTGGCTGGAGAGATGGCTCAGAAGTTAAGAGCACAGGCTGCTCTTCCAGAGGTCCTGAGTTCAATTCCCAGCAACCACTTGGTGGCTCACAACCATCTGTAATGAGATCTGGTGTCTTCTTCTGGCATGCAGGCATATATATATATGTAGGCAGAACACTGTATACATAATAAGTAAATGAATAAAATCTTTAAAAAAAAAAAAAGAAAGGAAAACTTGGTGAGATAGGTAAGCATGTTCTACTTATACATAACTACAAGAACCGGCAGGATGAACTTGGAACATTCTTAACAAACAAAACAGAGGCTGCCTGCCAAGTCCTCTAAACCCTGCTAGCCACAAAACAACTGCCTGTGTTTAATTTGTCTGACGTCTCAGCAGTGGATAAAGCCAACTTGACAAAGGCCCCATTGTCACTTTCCTGATCAATAGGTTGGGGACTGGAGGATGCTGAATTGTTTGTTTTTGAGACAGGGTCTCTGTAGCCTTGGCTGCCCTCAAACTCACAGAAATCCACCTGCCTCTGTCTGAGAGCTGGGATTAAAAGTGTTGCATCACCATACTTGACCATGGGTGTTGAATTTTTTGGTTACTGGGAAGAGGAAAAAATAGGCAGGAAATGGTAATTCTGAAATCCGGATCTCTCACAATCACTTATTGCCAGGCCCTTCCCTCAGTGCTCTGTAGAACCCACGGCATCAGGCAGCAGCTATGTACAATGCTTGCCATAACCAGGCCAGCCAAACTTGGATATCAGAATCTACTAGAATTAACTCCAGATCTACTTGTGTTCTTGGTGTAGAGATTTGGTGTAAGGCCACACAGTGTTGGCAGAGGAAGAATAAATATATAGGTGTATTTCTGGATGAGGAGCATTGCTACTTGAATTGCGTTTGCTGCCCAGGAGAAATGACTATGGCAAGAGTGACCCCAGTGTGTTCTGGCTTTCTGAGATGGGGCCTGTCTATTGCTTTTGTCCCCAGCCTTACCAAGTGGTAAACTCCATAAGTTGCTCCATAAATAATTGATGGTTGAACTAAAATTAGCCCATTGTTATGAATTCCCAAGTGCCCTGGAAGTGATTGCTTTTTGTTGATTGTACCAAAAGACTGTCTTCTGATCCTTGATGCTAGCCTTGGGCATTATTATTTTGGAAATAGGAAGAAGACAGGTGCTCTAGCTTCCTTCAGAGGAAAGAAATACCTGGCAAGGAAGGAGGCTTGACCAGGGCCACGTGGGGCACCTGGGTTGTCTTGAAGACCAGCCCTAAGTGTGTGCCTACGCTCGGAGAGATGTGTTTTGTTTTGTGTTTCAGACTTACTGTGTGTGCAAGTGCCGTCCTCAGAGACCAGACAGGGCATTAAGTTTATAAAACTATATCCTTCAAACTTTACAGAGCTAAAAAAAGCTAAGAGCGTCTTTCTTATCATAACCTTTTAAGTTTATCCTCTTGTTTGCGGGAGTGCTGTGTAAGTAAAATGTTCTCATCATGCCAACACAAAGATCTGTCTTCCAGTTCCTTGTGACTGACACGTGACACCACCTGGTGACTGTCCTCATTGTTCGTGCAGTTAAGTTTCTTAACCCTCCAGCTCAGAAGAGGTGTAGACCTGCATCTGCCTCCTGCCGTCCCATCACGTAGACCGGACATGGCCTGTCTCCCTGTTCACCTTCAGCTGCTACCATTGCCATGGGGCATTGGACCTTAAGGGGCCTTGTGTGCTGGAAACTGCACTCAGGTCTTCTACAAGGACATTATACACTCGTACGGCTGAGCCAGAGAGATGTTTTTCAATCAATTCCTATAGTGATGTGGTAGTCTGAATGTAATTGGCCCCCATAAGCTAATAGGGAGTGGCACTATTAGGAGGTGTGGCCTTGTTGGAGGAATTGTGTCACTGTGGGGGTGGACTTTGAGGTTTCTTGTGCTCAAGATACTGCCCAGTGACACAGTATACTTCCTCTTGCCTTCTATTCAAGTGTGGATTGATCCTCTGAACTGTAAGCAAGTCACCCCATTAAATATTTTCTTTGTAAGAGTTGGCCATGGCCGTGGTGTCTTCACAGCAATAGAAACCCTAACTAGGATAAGTGGCTATGACAAATGTCAGAAATAGATGGTTATGGGGTGGTTGTCATGTGAGGTGTGCTTGAGAGTTGATGGGAGTGGCAGATAGGGAGCACTCAGCTTCTTTGTTAGTAGCTGCTTGTCTCAGAACTCAGAGAATTACAGGTAGTCCGCTATGTGACTGAGTCCAGGGTAAAAACGGTAGGCAGGAAGGGCAGTTTAAGTCCCAAATTATTTATTTGATAAGACTTTGAGTCCTGAAAATAGGATAGGAAATCTGAGGAGGGAGCAAGTCCCAGCCTATGGAAAAGAGACAGGAATTTCTCTCTCTCTTTTTTTTTTTTTTTTCCCCCGAGACAGGGTTTCTCTGTGTAGCTTTGCACCTTTCTTGGAACTCACTCTGTAGCCCAGGCTGGCCTCAAACTCACAGAGATCCACCTGGCTCTGCCTCCCAGGAATTTCTCTGTATTGGTGGATTTTTTTTTAAATGCTATCTTGAGGCCAGGCAGTGGTGGCACACGCCTTTAATCCCAGCACTTGGGGGGCAGAGGCAAACAGATCTCTCTGAGTTTGAGGCCAGCCTGGTCTACAGAGCAAGTTCCAGGACAGGCTCCAAAGCTACACAGAGAAACCCTGTCTTGAAAAAAACAGGGGCGGGTGGGGGAGATGCCATCTTGCTGGGTGGTGGTGGCGGCATGAGCATTTTAATCCCAGCACTCAGGAGTCAGAGGCAGACTGATCTCTGAGTTTGAGGCCAGCCTAGTCTACGAAGAGTTCCAGGACAGCCAGGGCTACACAGAGAAACCCTGTCTTAAACAAAGCAAAGCAAACAAACACCACCATCTTGTGCCAAATCAGCACATGTACCTTCTTTGCCTTTCTCCTATGCCTGTGTCCCTTTCTGCAGAACTGTTTGGTTTTTTCCCTTTTTTAATTTTCATTTATTTATTTATTTATTTTTGGCAGGGGTGGGGGCAGAGTTTCAGCTTGTATCCCTGGTTGTCCTGGGATTCTCTGTGTAAACAGGCTGTCGTTGAACTCTCAAAAATCCACTTGCCTCTCTCTCCCAGTGCTGGAATTAAAATGTGCACACCATGCCTGGCTCAGAATCAGAACTGTATTTAAAACCTGATGTTTTCACTAGTCTCTTAAACTTGTGATTGTCTTTTTTTTTTAATTTATTTAAATTTATTTTATGTGCATTGGTGTTTTGCCTGCATATATATGTGTGTGAGGGTATCAGATAGCTCCCCTGGAACTGGAATTACTGATAGGTGTGAGCTGCCATGTGGGTACTGGGATTTGAACCTAGGTCCTCTGGAAGAGCAGCCAGTGCTCTTAACGGCTGAGCCATCTCTCCAGCCCCCATTTGTCATTGTCTTATTTCTAACATAGATATACATAGAGTACTTTGACCTTAGGAGTTTCATGTGTTTAATATTGAAGAATAAAATTGTCAGTAAGAGAAAGTCCTTGTAGCTGCTCAATCCTAGATAAACTGCCTTCAAGAGAGGCAGACAGGCTGGCCAGCACAGTGGATTCCAGGTCTGCCTGGCAGTGTAGACAGACCCTGTATCAGGGAACAGCCTGACTGACCTGCAAATTCAGAATCACTTGATTCTGCTGGGTGATGGTAGTATTGCACTTTTCTTTATTTGGGCAGCCTGACTCCTGCCTGTCTGCTCTAGAACTGCAAGTGGAAAACGTGGCCCCAGAGAAGAGAGTATTTGAGAATGAGTATGGCATCTGCCAGAGACACAGGGGCAAGAGCTTGAGATCTTGTGGAAAGGTCCATCACCTCTGCAGAGTGACATTGGTTCCCAAGGGGGACAAGCCTTTCTCAGATACCCTTCAGGGTCATGTTGCCTTCTCTTATCTTTGTCAGGAATGTTTGAGGGGAAGAGGATAGCGGGTTTGTGAAAAGTTCCAAGACTTCCTCACTCCCCTCACCTTCCCCATGAGAAAGATAAATGCTTTCTGTTCATGACAGCTGCGGCCTACGTCTGAATCCCTGGCTGAGTCCCAGCAGGTGTCAAGTAACTCTGGTTCCCGACATGGAAGAAACAGGCAAAGACAGGGCTGGGGGGGGGTCACTGCTGTAGGTTTGAGTGACCACAGCTGAGAACTGTCTCTGACCCAGCTAAAAAGAGAAGTCACTACGCTTGCCCTGTGCTCATGAGGGGTCGTCACAGACCAGTGTGCTGGTGAAATGTCGGGCCAGATGTTGTGGCCCCTGCCGAGTGGCTAAAGCCTCGCTGGTTGTTAATATGTAGCTTTGACTCCAAGACACTTTCTCCTGTTGTAGAGATGTGAACACAGCTGTGATGGAGTTATTGATCATGGCCTACGCACTGAAGACCGCCTGTGCCAGGAACATCATCGGTGTCATCCCCTACTTCCCCTACAGCAAGCAAAGCAAGATGAGGAAGAGGGGCTCCATCGTGTGCAAGCTGCTGGCCTCCATGCTGGCAAAAGCCGGTGAGTGTGAGCAGAGGTCCTGGGGTCCCAGCACTAGATATAGCCTCTCCCTGCTGCAGATCAGGTTCCACCTCGGTATCTGGTTTGGGACCTGTCTCTCTCTGTGTTCACTAATGACATATTCTTGTTCCCTTTTCCATTGTTTGGAAGGGGTATATGGGCTGAGGTCCTAACTTCTTGGTGTCTCCTCTGTCTTGGAGGGCACTAGCACTTTCCCTGATGTCTTTGTGGTGGTACTCTGCCATCATCTTGTTGTCTGTATTTCAACTGGCAGGCTTGGCATTCTTGTGACAGCTCAAGCTTCAGGCCGACTGTCTTTGCCTGAGTTGATGCATCAGTTGATCGAGTTTTTCTTTGGTGTTTCTTTCTCTTCCCTCCCCAGCTCTCCCCACCTGTCTGTGTAGCAGTTCACACTTTATTCCCCGAGTAGAGTGGTGCATGCTTCCCGGCCTGGAAAATAGACAGAATCACAGTGGACAGTGACTGAGGTTTTCCCTGTCTGGTGTCTGTTAAGAGTACTGGTTCTCAGGTCTGGGAGACCATGACCTGACAACATGCAGTGTTTCTTGTCGATGTCCCTTTTCTCTGAGAATGCTCTCTCCCGCACCATTCTTGTCACATAGGGAGTATTGGACACTTCAGGGTCTTACACTTGAACTGTGGGTCTCTTGTGTTACTCTGCTTCTGTTTCTTTTTGAGGTAGCCATAGTCTGTAGCAGTTTCTTTTCTATTCTTGGATGAGGGCCTGTGTTATTCCTACTGCTGCTTCATGTTTACTCCACACTGTACTGGACCCCTGTCTGACTGCTCGCTCTTGACGGCACTGGTGATGGTGTAGAAGGCAGCTACACCCCTCAGCCACACCCCTCAGCTACACCCCTCAGCCACACCCCTCAGC
>CABHPQ010147810.1:14250-35236 GCA_902168405.1 Peromyscus aztecus
CCCTCAGCCACACCCCTCAGCTACACCCCTCAGCCACACCCCTCAGCCAGTTCTTCGGCCCAGGCTCCTTGGCGTTGGGCTGGACACTCACACTTCTCCGTGCTCTTATATGAGGACTGGCTATCAAGTCCGTGTCCCTAGTTCACAGTACCCTGCCTTCAGTCTTCTGGTAGGAAGCAGGAGTTGAGCATCTAGTTTATGTCCACTGTGGCCATTAACTTGTAGGGGAGAACTTTGTAATTTTTTGTTTTAAAATTTCAGGTTTAACTCACATTATCACTATGGATCTCCACCAAAAGGAAATACAAGGCTTTTTCAGCTTTCCTGTGGACAACCTTAGAGCCTCACCTTTCCTGCTTCAGTATATCCAGGAAGAAGTGAGGAGCCACCGCAGACCTCCCATGTCCTCAAAGACATGCTGTTTAGTTTTTCCCTGGCATCAGATTTGGTTATTGAAAGGCACATCCCAGAGCTCTCCCTGAGGGTCCGTGCCTACTGCAGCCAGATAGACTCAGCATCTAGTCATAGAGGGCCATGTTTTCAGAGATGTCAGAAAGAACATTTCCCTCGGAGTGCTTGTCTACTGACGTTTTCCCGAAGGAAGGCTTTTAACAGTTTTGTTATCTTGATGTAGCAGTGCTTTGACAGTGACGAGTGGATAGTGAAGCCAGAAGCCAGTGTCAACATGAACCCGGCACGCTTGATTGACTGCTGGTGTGGACCGTTAGAAGTCTTAGACCAGTATCCAGATTTAAGGGTGTTTGGTTTTTTGTTTGTTTTGTTTTTTTTTAATAATGTTTCAGTATTTTTTATTTTTCCTCCAAATCTAGATTCCAAATTACAGAAATGCAGTCATTGTAGCTAAGTCTCCTGATGCTGCCAAAAGGTAAATACTCCAGGCATTTCTAATCCCCCTGTGGCTGCTCCTGAAGTCAGAATTAGTTTGGGAACCCAGGGCTATCATAATGTGGCCAGTAAAAGTTCATGGGTTCTAGTTTTCCCACCTCATTGTCAAATCCACTCAGTGCTTTCATCTCACCGCTCCAAACATCGTGGGCGCCTCCAGCACAGTGTTAGTCAGTTTTTCCTCTGGGAGGAAATGGAATTCTTCAGTTTTTCAGGGAAACAGTGAGGCTATGAATACTTTTTGGCAGTGGTCTTCCTTGTTTTTTGTAGACAGTATATCGTGCATGTATCCCGGGCTGTTTCAGGCTCCTTTGGTAGCTGAGGATGACCTTCAGATTCTGATCTCCTGCCTGTACCTCAAATGCTGCAGTCACTTGAGAGTGACCATGCCTGTGTACGTAGTACAGGGAATTAAACCCAGTACCCTGGTCTTGCTAAATGAGCACTCCACCAGCTAAGCTGCGTCCCCAGCCTGGCATTGATTTTGAAACATCATTAGAACAGTGTTCTAGAAATGACTTTATAGAATACTGGGGAGAAAAAGACCCAAATTATCTAGAATCCAGCAGTAGCCCTTGAGGTGTTTATCTTCTGGCCTGGTTTATAGAAATGATTCTTTGTGTCATCCTCAAAGATGGACTGTTGTTTTGTCTTGTGGTTACAGAGTGGTACTGGGGACTGTGCTTTCTTCCCATCAGCGTCACCATTGCCAACCATTGTCTTCCTCTCAGGGCTCAGTCCTATGCTGAGAGGCTGCGCCTGGGGCTGGCTGTGATCCACGGAGAAGCTCAGTGCACAGAACTGGACATGGATGACGGTCGACACTCGCCCCCCATGGTCAAGAACGCTACTGTGCACCCGGGCCTGGAGCTACCCTGTAAGATTCGTTCTGTGTCCTTACTATAAATTGAGGAAAATTCTGAGTAATTACAGCTGGGGTAGGATACAGCTTCTTTGAACTGTTCCCCCCCCCCCCCCCCCCAAAACAGGGTTTCTCTGTGTAGTTTTGATGCCTGTCCTGGATCTTGCTCTGTAGCCCAGGCTGGCCTCCAACTCACAGAGATCCGCCTGGCTCTGCTTCCTGAGTGATGGGATTAAAGGCATGCGCCCACCACCACTAGGCTGTTTAGCTATTTTTAAATCATTGAGCAGTATTGCCTTGACTTCCCCTTTCATAAAAGGAGAGTTTGATGTTGCAGCACACGTTTGCAGTATGGGTAGGACAGAGTTTGTTTTAATAACTTGTATGTGATGGTGTGGGGTCCAAAGCCTTTGATTGTACTTTGGTAAGTGACGTAGGCTTTGGCATCAGACACCTTTACCGTTTGGTTTAGTGGGGTAGCTCTTTGACCTGACTCCTTCCTGACTTATTCCTCTAACTCCAAATGTGCAAGCGGTTCACTCCCACAGACTGACGGTGTGTGCTGCAGCAAGGCTTAAGATGTTTAGAGGAGAGAGAGGCTTTTTCTCAAAAATCTTCTTCCTTATGCTTCAGAAACAGAGGTTAACGGGGAGAAGAATGGCACAGTTGGTTTCGGGCCAGCTCCAGTGTGTGTGCTCTCCATCCCGTGAACGCTTTGTCGCTTCCTTCCTTTGTGTCTCCGTGTAGCTTTGGTGCCTGTCCTGGATCTCGCTCTGTAGACCAGGCTGGCCTCGACCTCACAGAGATCCTCTTGCCCCACTTCCAAGTGCTGGGATTAAAGGCGTGCGCCACCACCGCCCAGCTGTTGCTTCAATTTCCATTTCTAGTTTTGTACATTTTTTATATAAAAAGAGTATGTAATGTGCTTTTATTTTACTTGTTTTTTTGCTTTTTGAGGATTTCATAACTTTATGTTTTTGGTGCTATACACTTTATTTGGCTGTAAAGGGTACAGTCTTCAGATCTCACGTTGTTGTAGTAGTTTGGAAGTACTGGAGTGTACAAATAAAACTGTGATTCTCACTCAGAACAGCCCAATAGACTGTTACCTGATCCACAGGCCTTATTACTTCACTGTGTCCTCTGGAACAAGAAGAAAACCTTTGTCTTGTTTTTTGGCCCAGGGCCTGATCTGTGGCTGCACATTGCATTCAGTTGAAATTCTGTGGCTTCATTAAATCCAGAATGGCTCCTCCCTTCTTTGTCTCTGATGACCTTGATACTGTAGAGCAGCACAGATCAGTTCTTTTGTAGACTGTCCCGTAATTGGGACTTGTTTATGTCCTCATGCTTAGATGGATTCAAATTTGGGTGTTCGGCAGGAACGCCACAGGAAGCACGTGGTGTCCCAGTGCTGGAGAGGCTGATCTTAGCGTCTTGGTTAGGATGGCGCCTGGCAGGCTTCCTGCTGGAAAAGTTACACTCTTTTCCTCCTCCTTGTCGGTAGCATTCCTGAGACTACCCACTTCCGTCAGCCTCAGCTTTACTCAGTTCGTCCTCCTGACTCCGGCTGTTGACAGGTAGTGTCTTTGTCGTTGCTGCTAGTTTTGAGACAGCCTTGGCTGAGCCTGAGCTGGCCTTGAGACCCTCTTGCTTCAGCCCCAGCAAGTGCTAGGGTTCTAGAGTGCACCGCCATGCCCGGCTGCCTGTTCCCCCGGAGGGAGGGGGAGCATGTGTGAGGGTGCTTGCAGAGGCCAAAGGAGGGTTTCAGATCCCTTGGAGCTGAAGTTAATAGGCATTTGTAAGCCATCTAATGTGGGTGCTGGAATCCAAACTCTGGTCCTCATGATTGAACACCACTGAGCCATCTCTCCAGCCACCCCCATAACCCACCCCCTTTTTAAGATGGTGTCTTCATGTGTTTCCCACCTGGTCAAACTTTCGAGCTGAATAGTACACTTGTCTCAGCCTCTCACATGGCTACAAGTTCATACCACCATGCCCCACTTCACACGACCAAACTAGAGCTGGGTTCTGTTGAGACAGGGTCTTGATGTGTGCCCAGGCTGGCCTGAAATTCTCAGTCCTTGTGCCTCTACCTCTCCAGAGCTGGGATTATCATCTGTCACCAGGCCAGACTGCTAACTGATCTGTGTATAAAACATTTGTGACTGCCCAAATTCAAGAGATCACCTTGATTCTGATGGGAAATGAAGAAGTACCTATTAAAATTGGACCAGAAAATGGTCCAGGCCTCCAGCTCAGCCATCTCCCTCTTATTCAGGGTGGACACCAGATCCCTTAGGTGGGGTCAGCTGAACTGGTTGTTACATGCTGAGCTGTAGATCACCTGGTGCTGGACTGCTTCCTTCCTCCCACCGCTGCTCTTGTAAGAAGCACTCCCGTAGTGAAGGCTGCAGGAAGAGCAGAGTGCTTGGCTTGTTTTTCTGGGCTCGGTTGTTGAGACACAGGGCCTGATGTAACCCAGGCTGGCCTCAAACTGAAGGTGATACAACTGAAGGTGATCCAAAACTTCTGATCCTCCTGCCTCGTCTTCCCGTGTCCTGGAATCAGGATGGCGTTTGTGCTGCCGTGCCCAGTTTTAAGTGGTGCTGGGGAATCAAACCAAGGGTGGCAGGCATGCTAGGCAAGCCTTCTCGAAGGGGGTTATTAAGGCAGCTAGCTGGTTCCCCATGGAGAGTCTGGAGCAGAGTCCTCTCTGGTGCTGCATCCAAGTAAAAGAACAAAGAGCAGAGAGACACATTGGATACTCACACTGTCGTGCAGAAACTGGGGAAGTTGAGACATCGGTTTGAGTTCAGCTGAGCTCTCTCTCCATGGGGTAAACAGTGACGTGCAGATGTTCACATCCAGCTGTTCTCAAGAACACAGTATTCTTACTTGAGCTGCTTTTTGTCCCTCTCCCTCCCTGTCCTACAGTTTAGCGGGCTCCTCATCCCCAGACCTGGAGAACATGTATTCTTGGATCTGAAATGGTATGGGGTTGGGACACCATGTTTCCTGAGCTAGAGTCTCCGTGGGTTCAAATGGCATGTGACAGTTTACCAATATGGTGTACATTACAGTTGGTTTGTTATACTTGAAATGGAGCCCAAGACTTGTGATGTGCTGGGCAAGTATATGGCTGAGTTCTCCCAGCCGCATGGAGGATGGGTTTCTACTTGGTGTGTCCTCTTGCAGAGGCAGGTTTTGTAGTGAACCATGGAGTCAGGGTCAATGAGAAAATGATCTGGTAGTTACATCTTGTAAGTCCCTGATTTCCAGGGAAGTGTGTGGAGCACACATCTGATACTAAAGTTGCAGTGTCCAAATCACTGAGACGAGGCCGGGTGGTGGTGGTGCACGCCTTTAATCCCAGACCTTGGGAGACAGGCAGGTGGATCTCTGAGTTCCAGAACAGCCAAGGCTACACAGAGAAACCCTGTCTCAAAAATCCAAAAAAGAAAAGAAAAGAAAGTGAGACTAGTCACCCCCACCCCTTGACTGGGTTTTAGCAGGGCAGCTGTCTACACTTCTATGTCAGCCTGGCCAGACACCCTGACAGGACTGTTTCTCTGGTCATGAGCTCTTTTCTGCTCTGCTCTTCCAGTTTTCCACTTTTGCTATGCACTCTGGTGGCCCTTGGTACAAACGAGTACTGAGTTCTTCAGATGTGGCCAGTCTCACTTCAGAGAATAGGTAGATGTTCAAAATGATTCCATACAGTGGTGGCTACCATTAAAAAACATAAAATACCTCATCAGTACATTTTAATACTGATTATAGATTGATATGGTACACTTTTAAGTATGCAATGTCAAATAAAATACCAAATTTACCATTTTCAATTTTATGTACATGAGTGTTTTGTTTGTATGTATACCATGTGCGTGCCTGGTGCTTGCAGAGGTCAAAAGAGGGAATAGGACCTCCTGAAACTCCATGGTTGTAAACCACGATGTGGGTGCTGGGATCCCAAGTCCTCCACAAGAGCAACTTTTCTCTTCCTCCAGCTCCTGCTTTTTATTTTTACTTACTGTAACTACTAGAAAATTTAAAATCACTTTTGCATCCTGCCTCCTGTTTCTGTGAGCAGTGTTGCTCCAGCTAACTCTGATTCTTGAGCGAGTCAGTCAAGGGGGGTCTGTGTGTTAGGTTGTATAGTCTGTGCTGAAGCTTGCCACCAGGTTGTGATTACATTTATCCAGTTAGCCAGCTAACTGGGTCTTCTTGTGATTTGTTTTGCTAGTGATGATGGCCAAAGAGAAGCCACCTATAACAGTGGTCGGAGACGTCGGAGGACGCATTGCAATCATAGTGGTATGGGGATACTGCATCATCATCATTTCATGCACAGTGGTGACACTGGTGGTTTAGTCATAGTCAGTGTGGGTCTCAGCGTGGTGGTGGGTTCCACTGGATCCATCTGCCCTTCCTTACTCGGTCTCCTTTAAGAGAGTAATAGAATTTTTATATAAATGAGTGGGAATTGATGGATAGCCGGCAAACTAAAAGCCCAGTACCTCCCCCAGGAAAATTCAGCACCATGACCTTCATCTTAGGGGTTCTGGATCCCCTTGGACCAGCTCACTTGATGATCCTTACATTTCAGGGCCATGAGATAAGCTGAAGACGAGCCTTTCCAATTGTCCCAGCACAGCTTAGCTTCGTGTTGGCGTGCTGGCTGCTCTCACTAGATCAGAGTCACACCGTCAGCAGCTCCCTTAGTTCTCTCTTCCTTTCATGTCGCCCTCTCGGGACAAAGTAAGCAGCGTGCTGGCTCTGTGGAGTGAGTCAGGAGTTTGAGGGAGGGAAACTCCTCTGACTGTCATCGTGACAGCTTGAGCCGCCATGTCACACACACCTGGGGACCAGGAGCCTCACTGCTCTGCTGACACTCAGCCCACAGAGGTGTCTCTCTTGCTGGCCCGGGATGCTCAGATCTTGGCCCAGGCATGTGTTCTGATGGCACTGGAACCATGTGCAGTGGAGAGATACGTGTCTTTCTCAGCTTGGGTAGAGAGTGATTGCGACTACCTCTCTCTCCTTGCAGGATGACATTATTGACGATGTGGAGAGTTTTGTAGCTGCTGCAGAGATCCTGAAAGAGAGAGGTGCTTATAAGATCTACGTCATGGCCACACACGGCATCCTGTCTGCTGAAGCCCCTCGTCTGATTGAGGAGTCTTCCATTGATGAGGTTTGTCTGCTCTAAAGGGCTTAGAACATTCAGTTTGAGTCCAGGTTGCCACTAGTTTCTGGGAATAATAAAGTGACTCGGTGTTAAGTTGCCTCGTCTCTGGCTAGGGTGTGTACCTGTTTAACAGTAGTTTTTTTAGCAGCTTTGTTTGGGCAGATGGACGTTCAGGAATTGGGATTTGCATAAAGGATTGTTTAGATCTTTATGTTGACAGTAGAGTGACATTTGATAATTGAAATCTCCCCTGACGATAGTAAGTTTCAAATGGGACTGGACATTGTTAGGACTTAAGTTCTGAGCCAATGGATGCTCAGTTTCTAAAATCTGTACATTGGCCAGATGTGATTTTTATGCGTGTAATCCCAGCACTTGAGAGATGAATTATAGTTTAAGCTAAAAATGGGGTTACCTATCAAGACCCTTCCTCAAAGTCAAAACCAAGATTGGGCTATAGCTCAGTGGAGCACACTCACCTGGCATGTGAAGTGTTCAGCCCCCATTGCCACTAAAGAAACCCTCTAGAACAAAGGGTTTATGTTTTGGAGCTTGAGCTGGGGGCATTAAATTAAATGTTAGATATGCTTTGCTTTGTAGCTACTCCCTGACACACACAGTGACTGTGTGCTCTCTGTGGCTTGGTTACTAGGTGGTGGTGACGAACACTGTCCCTCACGAGCTCCAGAAACTGCAGTGTCCCAAGATAAAGACTGTGGACATCAGCTTGATTCTTTCTGAGGCAATTCGGAGAATCCACAATGGCGAGTCCATGGCTTACCTCTTCCGGAACATCACAGTGGATGACTAACTTGGAGCTGCCTTGACCCTGAACCCTCCACATCAGTGTGTCAGCCTGGAAATAGGCTGTAGTTAGGAAGTCTCTACAAGGCTGGTGAGGAGGAGGCACTAAGATAGGCAAGAAGACAGAGCTAGTGGGTAAATGACATGGCCTTCACTGTCTGCCATCATCAACCCCGTTCCTTACTCCTGAGCAGATATTGAAAATCTTACTGAGGTGAAAGAGAAACCAAAGGCAGAGTCTCCATGGCTTGTTTTGTTCAACAGTATCTGCTCTGGGGAAGGCAAGTGGGGTGTTGAACTTGGTCCTCTCCCTGGACAGGGTTCTAATAAGTCTTCTAGAGAATCCCTTTCCTTTCAGAAACCCCTGTGCCTACTGCCATTGAACAGTGAAGTGTCTGTCTGCTCTCACTGAGCTAGTCAGAGTAGCGCGTCCCTCAGCAACTGTGTTGCTTGGAAGTTGCAAATAAAAGCTTCTTGTCTCTCTGGTGTCTTATCTCTACTGTGGGACTCCCCGCTCCCCCCTAGATTGTGACAAACCCTCTCTGCACTCTGCAGGGTACAAAACAGGGTGGTCAGGGTCCAGGGCTGGAATGAACCACAGATAGATAGGTCTTGCTCAGGCTCCACCTAAGCACTAGGAGGAAACGTCTCCTCCATGCTAGGCAAGCATCTGTCAGCGCACTCTGTCTGCAGCCCTGAAGAGGGGATGAGCAGCTGTTGGTTGCATTGCCTAAGAGAGTTCCCTCACCATCCCAGTCCCAGTCCACCCCTCGTCGGGAGGCTTCTGTCTTCAAGCTGCTCCAGTTCAGAGCCAGCAGCATGGAGAGGAGGAAGGCTCTCAGGAAAGGAAGTGGACCTGCTTATGGGCTCTGCGAGACAGGAAGGAGTCTTACTTGTACAATTGTATTGCACTACAGGGAAGTTTCCTCCCCTCTTTTATCCCTGAGGAAGGCTCCCAACCCACAATTGGGACTTTGTGCACATTGGTCTTTTCAAGCACACAAACAAGTTACCTTCTGTTAATGATCCATGTACGGAAAATTGAGCAAAGAACTCAGCCGTTAAGATAATTAGCTTGGTTGTAGAGGAAGAGCTGTGACCTAGTAAACAGAAGAGAAAAAGCGCAGGGGTCGGGTTGCTGGAGTCCGGTGCTCCGCTCTCTAAGACAGAACCAGATGCTTGCCCTTCCCCTGGGCTGACTGGATGACTGGCCTCTGGGCTCCAAGCACACTTGGTTTTGAGGATTTAGGCTTGGGCTCTCATGCCATGCATTGCAAATGTTTTTACTCCCTGAGCCGCCTCCCCAGCTTCATGGGGCTGTTTGTTTGAGACACGGCTTCCTCTATCTGCCCTGGCTGGCCTGGATCTCACCCTGTAGACCTGGCTGGCCTCGAACTTGGAGATCCACCTGCTTCTGCCTCCTGAGTGCTGAAATTAAAGACGTGTACCATGAGGCTCGTTCTTAACTAGTCAAGGTAGACAGATAACTAGTCTCTGCTAGGTCTACCTGCAGTTGCGTGCTAGGGAGTTAATTCAGTAAAGTGCTTGCCTCCCAAGCAGGAGGACTGAGTACCATCACTGGCACCTCCATAGAAAGCCGGACATGCGAGCACACACTGTAATTCTAGCATCAGGGAGGCAGAGACCGCCTGGAGCTTGTTGGCAGCCAGCCTTGCCTCATTGGCACTGCAGGTCCTGTGACACCGTCTTAAAAAGCAAGCTGGATGGTTGCTGTGGAACACAGGACTGACCTCCGATCAACACGTACAAAAGTAGATGAAAACTCAGGTCCTCAATTCTAAAATTGCATTTATATTTCCAGTTAATATTTTCATGTACCCCGGTTTCAAAAATAGGTATTTTAAGATGTATGAAGCAGAACAGACAGTCCTGGGTTAGAAAATGCCACCTGCCTGTTGTTTTTGTGATGCCTGATGTGTTTGACGAGGGTAACTAAGCTGCGGGCCAATGAGTACTTGCCTAGCATGTTCTAGCCCTCAGGTTTGACGCTCAGTGCCAGCAAAAAGTCAAAGATGCTAAGCCTCAGAGGTGTGAAAAATGGACCCGTGAAGACTGAGGGAGCTGACTAATTCTTCATAGCATCATAACTGTGGCCGCTAACATTCTGCAAAGATTGAACTTGAACTGGACATGACTCAGCAGTTAAGAGCGCTTACTGTTTCTCCACAGGTTTGGTTCCTAGCACCTGCATGGTAGTTACCTGTAACTAGTTCTAGGGGGACCAGGGCGCCCTCTGGCTTCTGTGGGCACCAGGCACAGCACTCATAGTAAATCTTTTTTTTTCAAAATAAACAAGCCTAAGCCGGGTAGTGGTGGTGCACACCTTGAATCCCAGCACTCAGGAGGCAGAGGCAGGTGGAACTCTTGAGTTTGAGGCCAGCCTGGTCTACAGAATGAGTTCTAGGACAGCTGTGTCTACAGAGAAACCCAGTCTCAAAAAAACTAAAAACAAAGTAAGCAAACCTTTCTTACACACTCCAGGGTCACCTGCCCAGGGATGGCAACACCAGCTATTGGCAGTGGTTCTCAACCTTCCTAATGTTGTGACCCTTTAATACAGTTCATGTTGTGGGGACCCCCAACCATAAAATTATTTTCATTGCTACTTCATAACTGTAGTTTTGCTACTGTTATTAACTAATGTAAATAAATCATAATATCAGATATGCCGCTCAAGGGGTCACCACCCACATGTTGAGAACCACTGTTCTAAGGTCGGAGAACAAATGTCCAGAGGATTAGAAAGTTGCCTGTTGCCAGGCAATGCAAATAGAATAGTGAGAATTCCCTCAGTCAAAATGATGCCAGTTCAGACTAAACTGCAAATCTAAATTTGTAGCCATGGTAGGTTTCCTTTCCTGAGCTTGACTGCCTGTTATTTCTATTTCTGTGTTTTCTGAAAGAATGCCTCAGCTGAGAGCCCCGGAGTCCTGTTTTGAACTAAATGATGTTAGGGCCGCCTTGCCTGCCTCTTGAGTGAACAAAATTATGTAGAAACGGCCCCTAAGAGACGAAGAGACTCCCCCACACACACACACACACTCCCGCCACAGCACTCTATCCCTTAGACCTGCTTGCCTAAGTGCAGGTCGCCATGACGCCCATGAAGTCATTATGTGCCTGGTGGCCTACAAGAGCTCGTGGATCTGGCTTCCTGGGTTGGGCTGCAGTCTGGTGGACCCACAGAAGGCCACCGCAGCCTGTCCTCCCAAACCGACCTGCCCGTAATGCAAACAGATGCTCTTGGCCCAGTCCCATTACCCTTTCGTTGGGAGCATTACTGAAAACCTGGAGGCACCTTGGGGTGTTGCCAAAGCCTCCCCTGTAGTTTTAAAGTATGGTTGCAGTAAGAGCTGACCCCAGCCCGCGTTCTTAGAATCTCTGTAGTCCCGCGCCTCAGCAACGCGGGGCGGCAAACCGTGCGCCCTCGTTCCAAACGTCCACTGGCCGAGAGCAGGACGAGGAGAGCGGAGCCCAGGGCTCCAGCTTGGAGGCCACAAACCCACAAGCCGAGTCTGCTGAGAGCCCGATGGCCCCATAGACCGGCGAGGAGCGGGGGGCGCCTGGTCGCCCTTCCTCCCTGAGCCTCCCACGGATCCCAACAGAGCCCGCGATGCCGCCGTCGTTAACGACCAACAGAGTCTCCCTCCGGGAGCTGGCCGACCTGGCAATCGGCACTCCGGAGGTGGGAGCGGTGAACTTCACGGCCCTGCACACACTGATAGTGGCCATGCTCAAGAGCCTCAACCTCCAAGGGGTACTTATTGACTTCCACTCCCCGTCGGCTGAGTCTGGCCGCTCCCTTGATGTGGTCCGAAGCTCCCTTAGCACCCCTCATGTGTCAAGCAGCAAAGAGAGGCGCCGGAGTCTGTCCAGACCGTCCCTGCCTCCGCAGACGCTGGAGAGCCAGGTGAAGGACCTGGGCACCCAGGTACTGGACCTCAGCAAGCAGATTAAGAATATGGACAACAAAGTGCAGGGCATTGCCACACACGTGGAGCACATCTCCGGAGTCTCTGACCTCTACCCGGAGTTCCAAAGGCTGGAAGAGGAGATGACTCTGGTGCCCCCACAGGCATCCCCACAGACATCTCCACGTATATCCTCACAGATATCCCCACAGATCTCTCCGACAAAGTCCACCCGGATCTATGAATCCATAGAGATACAGGAGAAGCCTGAGGCCACAGCTGGGGTGTCCCCCCAGGTGATACAATCAAGGCTCTCGAAGACTCAGAAAGATATCAGCCCACCCAAGGTGGGTACACTGACCTACAGAGGCTCCTCCAGGATACCCAGTCCCTAAGCTGGAAAGGTGTGTGTGCTAGGTCTGGCCTCACACAGCTCCTACTCTCCCTTGCAGCCCATGAATGTGCTCCAAGACCTGGTAGAAGACGTAAAAGCCCTGAAAGAAGCCCACCAAAAGGTGCAGGAGTTCCCTGAACTGAATGCCCTGGTAAGGACATCCTAGGGACCACACCTCACAAGTGGGGTGGTCCTTTGCCACACTCTCCTCCTTTTTCTTTTCTTTTCTTTTTGTTTGTTTGTTTGTGGGTTTTTTCTTTTTTCTGTTTTGTTTTGTTTTGTTTTGTTTTGTTTTGTTTTGTTTTTTGAGACAGGGTTTCACTGTATAGCCCTGGCTATCCTGGAACTCACTCTGTATAGACCAGACTGGCTTTGAACTCACAGAGATCTGCCTGCCTCTGCCTCCTGAATGCTGAGATGAAAGGCATGTGCCACCACTGCCTGGTTCATTTTTATTGTGTGTGATTTATTTTTATTTTTATGTGTACACCCACATACATGCACTGCCTGAGGAGTCTAGAAGAGGGCGTTAGATTTCTGGAACTGGAATTACAGATATCGTGAGCAACCTTGTAGGTACAAGGAACCATACCTTGGTCCTCTACAAAAGCAGCTAGTGTTCTCTCCTAAATGTCCTGAGTTCAATTCCTAGCAACCACATGGTGGCTCACAACCATCTATGATGAGATCTGGTGCCCTCTTCTGGCCTTCATGCATACATGCAGGCAGAACACTGTGTACATAATAAATAAATCTGGAAAAAACAAAAACAAACCACAAAGCAGCCAGTGTTCTCACTTGCTGAGCCGTCTCTGCAGTCCCACCCCCTGTTTCCTAGGGCCATTAATAACCTATCAAGAGGATTTGGAGACTTGGTTCAGAGGTTAAAACGCAGACTGCTCTTCCAGAGGACCTGGGTTCAATTCCCAGCACCCACATGGTGGCTCACAACTGTCTGTAACTCCAGTTCCAGGGGCTCTGGCACCCTCACACAGACGTACATGCACATAAAATAAAAATGAATAAATCTTAAAAAAATATCAAGCTACCTATAAAACCTAAACTGACCTAGCACTGACGTAGGGGGTAGCTGACATCACAGAATACTCTTAAAATGAATTCTCCTTAAAAATGGAGACTATCAGGGCTGGAGAGATGGCTCAGCAGTTAAGAGCCTGGCTGCTCTTCCAAAGGACCTGAGTTCAATTCCCAGCACCCATAAGACAGTTCACAACTGTCTATAATGCCAGTTCCAGGATCCAACATCCTCACACAGACATACATGTAGGCAAAATACCAATGCACATAAAAATAAAATGAAAAAAATTAAAAGAAAAATCATTTTTAAAAAGGAACATAATTTCCTATTAAAAAAATAAACTGTGTGGTAGTGGCGCACACCTTTAATCCCAGCACTCAAGAGGCAGAGACAGGTGGCCTCTGTGAGTTCAAGGCCAGTCTGGTCTATAGAGCGAGTTCTAGGACAGCCAAGGATACACAGAGAAACCCTGTCTCAAAACATACAGAGAGAGAGAGACAGAGAGACAGACAGACAGACAGACTATCCTGTTGGGGTGGTTCCTTTAATCCCAGCACTTGGGAAGCAGAGGCAGGCAGATCTCTGTGAGTTTGAGGCCAGCCTGGGCTACAGAGCTATTCCAGGGATACACAGTGAGACCCTGTGTCAAAGCAAACAACGTGTTTTAGTCAGTGTTCTGTTGCTGTGAAGAGACACCATGACTTTCTTATAAAAGAAAGCATTTGAGGAGAGAGATGGCTCAGCGGTTAAGAGCACTGACTGATGTTCCAGATGCACATAAAATAAATAAATCTGGAAGGAGGACCCAGGTTCAATTCCCAGGCCGGCTGGTGTCTGATCATGCCAGGCTTTAAAAAAAAAAAAAAATGGGGATAAAAGAAAGCATTTAATCTTCAGGCTTGCTTACAGTTTCAGAGGTTCAGTCCATTGCTTTGGTGGGGCACATGGTGGCAGGAGAAGTAGCTGAAAGCGCTACAGCCAGACCCACAGGCAGCAGGAGAACAGAGACATCCGGCCTTGGCTTGAGTCAGAGCCCACCCAGTGACACACTTCCTCTGGCAAGGCCACACCTCCTGATCCTTCTTAAATAGTACCACTCCCTAAACATTTAAATATATGAGCCTATGGGGATCATTCTTATTCAAACCATCACACAAAGCAAATTAATAAAAAGTAAGTAAGGAATGTTAGTTACTGCCTTTAATCCCAAGAGCACTTGGGAGGCTGAGAATTGAGGATTGCTGCAAGTTCAAGGCCAGGCCAGTCAGCTACGTAAATTTTAGGCCAGCCTGGGGAGTGGAGGAGTGCTGGCCACACAAACGCACAGAAAAGGGTGGGAGCTGGGGGCTTGGGGGACAAAGCTGGGACTCAGTGGTCCAGGCTCTCAGGAGGAGAAATCACCATGCCCCAAAGCTCACTGAACAAGGAGTTATTGTACACAGACAAACATGGAGGCAGCTTTGGTCAGTTTCAGATGGAGCAGTCTGTAGGGCAGCAGCCTTCAGTCTGTAAATGCCCACGGAGGAGGGGTGCCGCAGTGGGTGTTTTCTGCACATCCTGTGAACACACGGACCAGAGAAAGAAAGGCTTTGCCATTGTACGTCACACAGCTGTTCCCCTGTCAATAGCACACATTCATTCAGGACTCCACGTACTCAGAGCCGCCTCCATCCCCTACAGAGAGAACAAAGAAATCAGGTAGTGTATATTGAGACCCAAGGATCGATCCTGGGGGAGGGAGGAAGTCAGACACCAGTGTCCCATAGTGACAGATGCAAGCCACAGCAGTGGGCACACTTCGACTTGGCCTTGGGTTTTCCTGAGGGAGGAGTTTATCCCGTGACTCCTCGTGGACACCGTCCTGTGAGCACCAGGGGACACAAAACAAATCAGCTCTAGTTGAACACTGCTAGGCCCAACTTCTAACACAGGTTAGGTCAAGGGTGGCCCTGTGTGAAGGGGTGGGGCCATCAGGAAGAAAGGGTGGAGAGACGGATGCAAGACAGGCCAGAGCCCTGGGGGGTGGTCTCTTAGCTTTTATCCCAGCCTGGGCATTGCACAGTCCAGGGGACCCCCCACCCCTCATCTTGGCTCTGGGAAGAAAAGCTCATTTTCTGTTTTTGGAGCTCTCTGTGTAGACCAGATTGGCCTGGGATTGAAGGCAGGCACCACTGCCCTGCCTTTTTTTTTTTTTTTTTTTTTTGAAACAAGGTCTCCTTGTAGTCCAGCTGGCCTTGAATTTAACTGTGTAGCCAAGGCTGATAGTGACCTCCTGACCCTTCTAACCCCCCCTCCCCCCACACACACCAAGGACTGGGATAACAGGCATGCAACACCATGCCTGGCCCTTTTCAAACTTTTGAGTTTGGAATCTAGTCTCAGGCCCTGGAGGTCAGCAAAAGTGGTAAAGAAGGACTGAAGTGCTGGTCGCTTGCTGGGACCCTTGAGGCTTTTCTCCTCCTGTGGCTCAGGATGCTGAGGGACCAGGCACTTGATTTTGGAGAGACAAGGTGGGCCTTGTGCTTGCTTATAGGGCTAGAAGCTTTTGGTAGTGGGTAGTGTGAGGTGAAGCTAGGGCCCGCAGTCTCACCCCACATGAACACTGACTGGGCACACTGTACCCTACTACTACCATGACCACTGCAGTCCACTTCCTCCTTCCCAGTGACCAGGAAGAGAATTGGGAACCTGGCTTGACCTGCCGGGTAAGACTAGGTAGAAGCTAGAAAACCCTTCACACACCTCATTTCCTTCTCTCCCTTGCACCAAGGCAGTGTGCACGTGTGTGCATGCATGTGTGTGTGTGTACGTGAGTGTGTGTGTGTGTGTGTGTGTGTGTGTGTGTGTGTGTGTGTGTGTGCAGACAGGAGGACTGAGTGATGATCCATTTCCAAACTGTTTCCAGGAACTCCTTCAGCGTGTTAATGAACTGGAGAAGGTGGTCAAAGACCGAGAGGAATATCTGGTAATATGGACAAGCCCTGGGGAACGCCGCCGCCCCCCCCCCCCCCGGGGGGGGGGCGGGTAGAGGGCTTCTCTTCAGCCTAGCTTCTCTCTAGAAATGGTCCCAGCTCCCGCCCCCTCCAGCATCTGTATCCTTTGGGGATAGGGGGTACAGGCACTCTGCTCCAAGAGGCACCACTTCCAGATAGAGGGGTGAGTCCCTGCCATCTCTGCTCAGGGTTCTATTCAGAGTTGGTGTGAGACAAACCAGCCAGGCAATTCTGTACTTGCGGCCAGTGAATCTTCCCGGGGCTGGTGCCGTTGGTAGCACCCGCCCAACCCTGTGGGTCAGATCTGCAGGGCGAGTGTGTATGTGCATTCATGCTTAACAGATGTGTGTCTGTGTCCTGATCTGTTACTGACAGGATCAGTTAAGTCGGAGGCTGAATCTTGCTCCAGGAAGTGAAGAACTCACCATGGTCACCTGGGAAGAGCTGGAACAAGCGATCAGTGATGGTTGGAAGGCCTCAAGAGGGGTAAACAAGCAGGGGTCCTGGGCAGCGGCACTGGGTGGGGTTCCAGAGAACATCCCTCATGTTTACCACTGTTCCATATTTTGGTATTTGGATCTTCATAATTTATTTTGTGCATTGTGGATACTTAAAATATTCTTTCCCAGGATGACTCTGATCTAAATGAAGCGGATGAATTCCTGGGTTTGGGAAGCACATCTTCACGCTCTGTCTACCTATTGCTGTTGTACGCTGCCCCAGCTCAGAGTCCACACAGCACATGGAGGGGGTGTATTTTGTTCTTTAAACCTCCTCCCACCTGAACTGTACGTCAGTGCCCACGTTGTTGAGTTCTGCCAGTGCGCTGGGTGGGAAATGATGCCAAGGGTGGTTTTCCTGGCTCCTGGAGCTTTTCTTTTACAGTCCATCTAAAAAGCATTCATTCCTTAACAATTATGGACCAGGGTGACCAGAGCTGGAACTAGTGGTCTAGCGAGCAGCCCCTGCTGATGCGGCTGTCCATCCTGAAATGGCACACATGATCCTCACCACGTGCTTGGCAACCTTAGTTATTTTCACATGTCCTCTGTAGGCAGGATTCACTGATTCGCATCAAGAGTTCCAGGTCAGCCATGACTATGTAGTGAGAGCCTGTCTCAAAAATAACTAAATAATAAAAATTTAATTAAAAAAAATGCCTAAGAGCCAGGCGGTGGTGACACATGCCTTTAATCCCAACACTTGGGAGGCAGAGGCAGGCGGATCTCTGTGAGTTCGAGGTCTAGTCTAGTAGCCTGATCTACAGAGTGAGTTCCAGGATAGCCAGGGCTGCTACACAGAGAAACTCTGTCTAAAAAAACAAAAACAAAAACAAAACAAAGAAATAAAAGCCTATGAAACAGCAGAGTTTAAGCAAAAGTCTTACTTTGCCGGTCCTGTTGAGAGCCAGGAAGAAGAGAAAAATCCAGGGCAGACTAGGGAGAGTCAGTCAGTGAGCAGGTGCAGCATGAAGACCTGAGTTGAGTCCCCAGCACCCAGTAAAGCCAGGCACAGAAGTGTGTGCCTGTAATCTGAGTTCTGAGGAGGGAGGTGTAAGAGGATCCTTGGGGTCTGCTAGTCAGCCAGTCATGTTGAATTGACGAGCTCACAGTTCCATGAGAGACCGACCCTGCCTCAGAAAGAGTAAGGAGAGGGCCTGAGGAAGACGCACAATGACCGTCTCTGGCCCCCACAAACGTACACACGTACACACATACACACACACACACATATTCACAAACAAGAAATGGCCGGCGTTGGTTAAGTGGCGGTGCTCGTGGCCAACTACTGGATGCTGCAGTGGTGGAAGAATCACGAGCCATGGTTACCTTTCTAGAGCTTTATTGGGAGAGGGGGAGAGAGAGAGAGAAAGAGAGAGAGAGAGAGAGAGAGAGGGCGGAGGGTAGAGAATACAGAAGGAGAGAGGGCGGAAAGAGAGAACGCACAGAGAGAGCACAAACGCTTTTTAGGCTGGGACGCCGTAGCAGGCTGGGACGTAATAAGAACAGAATCCTTACAGCCAGTAAATGATTTTGTTCTTACTCACTTCATTTATTTATTTATTTATTGGTTTTTGGTTTATGCGTTTTTGAGACAGGGTTTCTCTGTGTAGCCCTGGCTGTCCTAGAGCTCACTCTGTAGACCAGGCTGGCCTCGAACTCAGAGATCTTCCTGCCTCTTCCTCCCGAGTGCTGGGATTTAAGGCATGCACCACCACTGCTGGCCCTCCTCATAATCTTAAGGCATACAAATTCCAAATCTCCCCAGAACTTTGAAGTTAAAACTGGAGGAAGACCAAGATGAACCAGTGGGCAGACTGTAGGCTGTCCCTGCTGTGTGTGATGGCTAAAGTGCTCATCAGGAGAGGTTCCCATAGCAACTGCTTCAAAATCTTGCAGTATATATTTTGAGACACTTAGAGATACTGGGTTCTTTAAACTGTTGTGGTTGGGGTTACAGTGTATATACTTTCATTACACTTTAACTTATTCTGTGTGTCTGTGTATGTGTATGGCTGTGTGCATTCCAGGGTGCCTGCCTGTATGGAGGTCAATGGACAACCTTAAAGAGGTGGTTCCCTCCTTCCACACCATGGGTCCCAGGGGTTGTGCTCAGGTCAGGCTTGGTGGCTGAACCATCTCACCAGCCCCCCAGTGAATAGATTCTGAATCAAGTTTCATTTTTCCTAGGACTCTGCTCTGTTTCCCTGTTCACCATCCTCAGAAAGACATTGGTCTCATCTGCTGCCCTTGTAAAAACAGCACCACCTTGTCTTCTGTAACTGCTATGTCCGCTTTTCTGGGAGCTCACAGAATGTAGCTTTAGTCTCTGTGATGAGTTAATAGCCCTCAAGAACATCTACATTCTCATTCCTAAAAACCTCCATTGTTACCTTTTTAATGACAAAAGAGACTTTGTAGGTCTGATGAAGTTAAGGATCTTGAAGTCCCCTGGATCTTGCAGATAAGACATTACCACAGAGGTCTTTGTAAGAGGTAGGGAGTGGCTGTTTAATCCCAGTAAGTATGGAAGGAAGGTTGTAAATTCAAGGCCAACCTGGGGGTTGTCTTAAAAAGCCAAACCAGGGCTGGAGAGATGGCTCAGCAGTTAAGAGTACGGGCTGCTCTTCCAGAGGTCCTGAGTTCAATTTCCAGCAACCACATGGTGGCTCACAGCTATCCATAATGAGATCTGGTGCCCTCTTCTGGTGTGCAGGCATACATGCAGGCAGAATACTGTGTACATAATAAATAAATCTTTTAAAAACAAAAACAAAAAAGCCAAACCAGGGGCTAGGGCTGGAGTTCGGTTGGTATACTACTTGCTGAACATGTACAAAATGCTGGGGTCAGTCCTCCTGGTGCTGATAAACCAAGCATGGTGGTGCACAGCTGTAATCTCAGCACCCCAGAGGTGGGGCAGGAGGATGAGAAGTTCGAGGCTTGCCTAGGCTACAGAGTGAGTTCAAGACCAGCTAGATGATTTATGGAGACCTTGCCTCAATAAAGAGAAAAACAAAGGGCTCTGAATATGGTCCAGTGGTAGAGTAACTGCTAATATTTCCACAATCCAGGTTTAATCCCCAGTATCACACATGTTCTCTCTCTCTCTCTCTCTCTCTCTCTCTCTCTCTCTCTCTCTCACACACACACACACACACACACACACACACACACACACACACACTTGCATAGGGTTTCTTTTCTGCAAGGGTCTTAAATCATCCTGGTCAAGATGGAAAGATGGCCCAAGATGGCCTTCCTTTCAGCTTTTATAGCTTCTTTATTGGATGTAACCAATCTCCCGCTTCCTCTTTACCCAGAGCTCAGATTCATCAACAGCAACATTTGGCAGGCGCAAAATGACATCACTGACATCAAATGAGTTTCCCAGTGGAATATTTCCCAAGGTCTTCACTGCTGACCAGGCTCGGGGTTCCACTGGTGGCCCAGAACAGATCTTAACCAGTGGTGTAGAACACCCCACTGACAGAATTATTAGAGGAGACGAGAGTGCTGGATTTCGAGATCTGCACCCAGGGGCCCGAGAGCCATCCCAGATCACCGCAGAAAGAGATCGCCAGAGGACTGGGGACTATGTAGCTTCCACACGTCAGAGAAGAGATGAACAACAGCCTGGCCCAACTCAACAGGGCTTACTCCCAGCCAGAGACCAGTATGGTGGGGTGCCCATCAGTCAGGGTCCAGTCTACCCAACTCCAGATGTGCATGGGATTGGACCATTTGTCATGGATCAACCTGCAATCCTGTATCCTGGCACTTATCCTCATGCTGTGGTACCCTTCAATATGGGCCAGCTTGGTATATTACCACCAGAAATGGATGACCAGGGATTGGTACCTTTTGGTATGGATCAGAGTGGTGTGCTGCCATCGTTGGTACCTGACAGGGGTCAACAAGGACTGGAAAGACTTCGTACAGCTCAGCTTGCTACAGTTCCATTCAGCACATATCAGCAAGTTATGATGCTTCCTAGAACAGACCAACATGGCATGGAACAGGCTGTCATGTATGACAGTGGTCTGGGACCATGGGACATGGATAGGCAAGGGTTGATGCCAGTTGGCATAGATCAGCATGGATTTGTAATATTAGGCACAGGTCAGCAAGGGCTGATTCCCCCTGGTGTAGATCAACAGGGATTGGTAATGCCTGGCATAGACCAGCATTTATTCCCTCCATCTCTTCCAGATCAATATGGCTTGATGTCACCTGGTCTGACACAAGTGGGTACAGATCAACAAGGTTTTGGGCAGCCCAGCTCAGAAGCACCAGGCTTCATACAACCTGGTGTAGATCAGCGTGGCGTGGTGCAGCCCGGTGCAGATCAGCGTGGCGTGG
>CABHPQ010147811.1:1392-29379 GCA_902168405.1 Peromyscus aztecus
CCCCCCCCCCCCCGGCCTGTGGGAAGAAGGGTCCAGTGGAAGGAAGAGCGGTCAGCCCTTAGTTGCAGCTTTTGTACTGGAAGATTCCACTGAAGATTGAGAGCATCTGACCATGGAACAAAGCAGGCTTTTTCTTAGCGGTGTTCACTAAACAATACATTTTAGCAACAGTTTGCATAGCATTTATATTGTTAGGAATAAGCAATCCAGAGATAAGAGTATACAGGAGGCTATGGATACGTTACAAATGAATAATACCATGCTGTGTTTTATACAGGAGCCCAAAGCACTCTCAGATTTAAATTTTGGAGGGGACCCTGGGGCCAATCCCTGTGGACACTAATACATGACTAAAAATTCCTTGAAAATAATAAATGGATGGTAAGGCATCTCTGTAATGTTCTAAAACGGGAGGAGAGTAGTATGAAATGTGAGGAGAAATGGAGAGAATTCTGAAAAAGTGCTGTTTCCCAAAGATTAGGACAACTATGCATTACAGTAATGGACGCCAGCCATGTTTATCATCAAGGCAGTCACGAGGCCACAGCCGGCTCTACAATCCTCGGGCGCAGCTAACCGAGTTTATCTCCTGCAGGCCCACGTGAATTCCTGAAAAGCCAGGGGACACAGCAGCGTGGGGATCTGAGAGTTGAGAAACTGTATTGCTCTTATTTAAAATTCAACATTAGAGTCAAACTGCCCACTCTCCAACCAGGCTCTGTATGTCCAGCAAACGATGAAACAGCCCAGATGTCACTGGTGGGGGGCAGCTACAACCCCACACCACATCTTTCCCTACCCTGATTTCCCTTCCATCAGCATGTAGAAACAAGCGCTGTACTGATACAAGAGATGGGAAGCATGACCCCCTTTCCTTCTGGTACACACAGCACACACCTCTCAACTGAAGTGGAAGAAATTCCATGTCTTATGCTAGGCACAATGGTAACAGGGTTTATTGAAGGAATACGACTGTGGGGGATTATTCCGGATGCCAACTAGCCCGACCTGCCTTAGCTAAAGTACTCATAGCAAACAGTCACAAGCATCTTAAGCATGCTGCGAATGCAGAAAGATACATTAGAGAAAGGGACAAAAAGGCAGGCGTTGCAATTTGTCTCTGAGTTGGGGGTGGGTCAGGTCTGCAGAATGATGGCAGAGGTCTGCGGAGGCTGAGACTCTGAAGTCCACTGGGTCTCTGCTGTAAACAGCATCTTTCTGAGCAAGGCTGCCTTTGTGGTTGACCACATAACACTCTGCTTAATTCTGTATCTACTTCTGCCTTTGCACTATACATCGCTGTTCTGAGGGGGAAAAAAAATCCAAGGCGAGCAAGTCAGTTTGATCTTTTTATTTTGTGAAAATAAAATGAATATGTGCAGTCACAATATCTATGGAATGAAAAATAAAAATCTTTTTCTTTGAGCGAAATCTTATGGTATTCATGTACTACAGAGGTATGTGATTCTGTCCCTAAACCCAAAGTCTTCTAAGTTGAACAATGGCATTTAAGTGAAGAGTGTATTACGAACATAAAGAAAACCGCCGCCTCCAAATTAAATTTTTTCTTTGAAATGCTTGAATTCTCATCAAAGAACATAGTCACTTGTACCAGAAAATACTGTAATGGTCCCAAGCTGTAATTCACATAGTCCATCCAGTCCATGGAGTTATCTGGCCAAAAGTAACATTCTTCTGCTGAGAAAAAGACTTTACATTCTTTTCTTTTGGGTAGATCCTGAATACCAGCTGTGGGGTTGGATTCTTCATACAATGGCACATTTACAAGAGGTACAAATGCTTATTGAGGGCTCTGGGCCACTGTGAGGGACCTGGAGAATGGTTTCTTTGCAGCTCAGTGAATTTAATCTGATTCTCTTTTCTTTATGCTACGCCCTCACACTTAAGTTTTTCTGGGGAAGTGTCCCCAGAATGCAGGGACCAGATGCTCAGTATGGAGATACCTGGTGCATCTACTGAAGAGAGCCGCGTTTGGACAGACAGGTCAGGCTGAGCTGTCTCCTGTCAATGTAGCTTTCTGTGAACTCTAAAGATAAGCTTCCAATGCAATAGTCCCTGCCCTGATCATGGAGTGTACCCTGTCTTCCTCCTGTGGGTCCTGGCCTCTCCTAGCTCCTTCTTTATCTGGTCTTGCTATTTGGCACAGACTAGTCTTGAACTCAAGATTCTCTTGCCTCAGCCGCCTGTACCACCATGTCTGGCTCTCAGTTTTGATATATTTTTGGTTAGTTCTACATCCACAGAAGATTCCAGAAACCAGAGAAACACTGCTCCAGGCAACCAGGAGCACACCCAGCATACCTACACTGGCTTGGTACTTTGGAAGCACCAGTGAATTCCACATCAAAGAATTCTCGTGAAAGATTATGGTTGAAAGCGGCTTCTATCGTGTACACTCGGCAGAACATTCTAGAAGTCTAAAACTCAAGCATTTCTGTGGGCTTCTCCTTCAGCTTCTTGACTTTTCGGTAGCCCCTAAAGGCCAGGACAGCTCCCACGGCAAAGACCACAATGCCCATGGCTGCAAAAACTCCCGTTCCTATGTCTCCCCCATGGACGCTGCAGCTGAAGCCACTGTAGCCTTTACTCTGGTACAGGGCCTCCCTCTCCTTGCACACATCCGAGCTATAGGCATCAGAGAGGTGTTGGAAGAAGAGGCACAAGGCCGGGATGTATGCCCCGGCGATGAGCACGTCCATCAAGCCCTCAATCACCAGCCACAGCGGACAGTGCCAAGGGACCCGTAGGACACCCCCAAGGATGAGGAGACAGGAGAAGGTCATGAGGGCTCCGCTGTAGGCCATTGCTGCAGTGACTGTGGGCAGCTTGAGCTGATAGAACTGCACGTCCAGCTGCTGGGCTTTCTCCCCGTCGGCACCACTGAAGCCACTGTAAGCCCCTCCGTACTGGTAGTAGTAAATCCCCCCCAGGCTGGTGATGCCCGTGTAGCCCCCCGTGGAACTGTAAGAGACAGAGCTGCAGGCCAAGATCAGCAAGTTCAGCAGAACCTCCAGCATCTGGCAGCAGGCTGTAAGAAAAGGGCGTTACTGTTTCCAGATGCTACTTTTGCGCTAGGAGATTCTTCCACCATCCTTCCCAGGAAGCTCAACCCGCTGGTTCCTTCTTCTGCCCACTGTGGGCGGTAAAGGCTGTGCAGTTAGTATTAGGTGGCAGCAGGGATGCTTTTTTGAAATCCTTTTGACTGAAAAGCATAATGCTCAAAAAAGTCAAACAGGGCCGGGCAATGGGGTGGTGCACACGCCTTTAATCCCAGTACTCAGGAGGCAGAGGCAGGCGGATCTCTGAGTTCCAGAACAGCCAGGGCTACACACAGAGAACCCCTGTCTTGAAACATCCCCCACCCCCAAAAGAAGCCAAGTAGGGATGGCTGTTAGTAAATGCTCACCTTGTAAGCATGACAACCCGAGTTTGATCCCCAGCACCCACGTAAAATACAGGCATGGTGGCACATGACTGTAATCCCAGAATTTGGGAGGCAGAGGCAGGAAGATCAGAAGTCCTTGGCCAGCCTCAACTACATAATAAATTTGAGACTAGCCTGGACTACATGAGATCAACCCCCTCTATAGATACACATTTCCCCCCATCTCAGGAAATCTAAATTTTAATTCTAAATATATTTTTATATCTCTGTAAACATAAATCTACTTTATAGATTTAGCTTTAATTTTTATTATTTGCATGTGTGAGTATATGTACATGTGTGTGCAGGTGCCCAAAAAGCCAGAAGAAGATATCAGATATCCTGGAGTTACAGACATTTGTGAACAGCCAGATGTGGTGTGCATCCAAGCACTGGTCCTCACCGTAGAGCAGCAAGTGCTGTTAACCGCTGAGCTGTCTCTCCAGCCCTGCCCCGGGACTTTAAAAGATGTACAGATTGCTATAATGGTTTAAATTATTTTGAAGCAGTTTTACCATGTAGCACAGGCTAGCCTGGAACTCTTGACCCTTCTGCCTCAGCTCCTCAAGTGCTGGCATTACAGGTGTGCCATCATTCCTGGCATCATAATGAATTTAACCACTTCAATGGGACAAAGGGACATTTAGGTTTCTCCAGCGCATTGCTAGATGACAAAATTTTTTTTGTGGTACTAGGGATGGGAACCTAGGGCCTCACATATACTTCACCTCCTGCCAGAGAGAATTTCCTAATGGGACACTGGAAGGGCTGGGGCCCTCCTGGAGTTCCTGCCTCCTCTGTTAGGCTTAGTGGATGCACAAAAGGATGAGCAGGGCTGTGCAGACTGAGTGGCATCCTTAAAACAAAGGCCCGAGGCTCCCAGGCCTTTGTGGGCCTTCCCTGACACTGGAGCCCAAGATCAGCAGTTCAACCTCTGGCTCAGGCCAAGTGTCCAGACCCCCTTGCAAGTTAGCCCCCTTCGAATCAGCTGCACTTTGAAGTCCTGACACAATCTCACTACAGACTGGAACTATAGTAGGGCATTAATTAATAAAAAGGAGGGACTGAAAATATAAATTAGAAAAAGGCCACACGTGAGTTTCTTCCATGATCCTTTTTAGGGGATCACAAGCCAATGCACTGGCAGCATGGTCCCGGTCCTAGCCCTCCTGGCTGGGATGGTATGATGGTTGATGGTGACTGTCAACTTGTCAGGGTTAGGGTTAGGGTTGAACTGACAAGAACCTGGGAGAATCACGAGCTTCTGATTGTGTCTGTGGGGTTTCCAGAGAGATTAAAAACAGAAGACCCTCCCTTAAGGTGGACCTGTAGGTAATACTTGCTGCACACGCATGAGTGTGTAGTACCCAGCCTTTGTCACGTCAGCGCTAGGGAGGTGGAGATGAGATCCCAGGGGCTCACATGTCAGCCAGCCTAACCTATTTGCAAGTCTCAGGCCAATGAGAGACCCTGTCTCAAAACGCAAGGTGGATAGAGATTGAGGAATGATGTTGGAGTTGTCCTCTGGTCTCTACTTGCATGCACACACGGGGTCATACACACACGGGGTAGGGGAGGGAGGGGGAGGGGGAGAGAACAAGTGTATTAATTGGGAGAAAAATGAAAAAAAATGTATTTTATTTAATTTTTTTTCTTTTGTTTTTCGAGACAGGGTTTCTCTGTGTAGCTTTGCGCCTTTCCTGGGACTCACTTGGTAGCCCAGGCTGGCCTCGAACTCACAGAGATCCGCCTGCCTCTGCCTCCCGAGTGCAGGGATTAAAGGCGTGTGCCACCACCGCCCGGCCTTATTTAATTTTTCTGAGAAAGCATCTTCCTTCCTAGTGTAGGCTCCCCTGAAGCTCCTCCCACCTCAGCCTCCTCAGTGCTAGGATTTCAAGTGAGTCCCACCAAGCCCGGCTTGTCTGTTTTGTTTTAGATTTGGTTGATCTAAATTATGGACTCAACTGATCCTCTCACCTCAGCCTCCTAGGTAGCTGGGACTGCTGCTGTGCCTCCAGCCTCACTGAAAAATCAGACTTTCAAAGAAGGACTAAGCTTGTAAGGTGGGGGGCGGGGGCAGACGGGGACAGGATGGGACCACACACGACAAGATAGATGGGGAGGAAGAAGTGTTCCATATGCAAATGAGCTAAGACTTACATCTTCTAACCACGAAATTAGCTCTACACCTGTCCCTCCAAACAGTTAATGAACAGAATCTACACCTATAGAAGACTGTGGGGGAGGGCGGGACGGGGTCAAGGGAAGCCTCATGTGCCCAAGCATTGGCCTGCTTTCAGTCTGATCTTAATTTCCAGTCCCGAAAAACGCTTCTATCGGAGATTTCTTTCTTGCAAAAGTGAAGTTGGGACTCATCTCTTTCTGTTGGTTTGAGTGTTCGACTGAACTTTCTAGGGGTGAATTAGAGACCAGACTCCTGAGTGTCCCCAGAGGGCCACCGGGTACCTTGTTTGCTGGGAGGGGTGGGGAGTAGAATGACATGATTTCACTGACAAAGAGAAGGCCACAAAGGATCCACTCTGCTGTGGACGTAAAGGCCTTCGGCTAACCTGCATCCAGGCTTGTGTTCCCTGCTCTAGCCAGTCCTGCTGCAGAGGGCTGTCTCTCCACACAGTGCCCCCCTGTGCACCTGCGTGGGAGCTCCAAACACCAGCATTCTTCAGCTCCTATCTGTTAGTTTCTGAGGGCTGAACCATCTTCAAGCTTTCCAAACCAGGGTTTCCATACCCAAGTGCCAGGCTCAAAGCCAAATCGCCAGAAGCAATTAAATCAAAATCTAGGTGTGTTTTGGTCAGAAGCCCAGGCCCCAGGCCCTCCCCTTTCCTCTTGGCAAATCAATCACAGAAAGAAAAAAAAGAAAAAAAAAAGGAAACTTCTTAGACTCAGGTTTGTTTCTGTTATTTACAGCACAAGAGAAGGACCTTCCACAAGGCCTTAGGCTGGAGTTCCAAGGTCCAATTCCAGTACCTTCACCTAATGGCTGTGTGACCTGGGTAATCTGCTGTGCCTCTCTGAGCCTCAGGATTAAAGACATCGCTGGCAGCAGCATGTGTAAACCAGATGAGATCCTCGTAGCTTAGAGGCCTTTCATCAAAGTTCTTCCTAATCCTATAATGGCTACTGCTTTGCCATCACCTACGGCACACCTTCAGCTGTGGACTCCATGATTTCCCCCCTGTAGGCTGCGATGTTTCCACACTTGGTCATGGGCAGCCTCAGCAGACTAACCACAAGTCCCCTGCACCATCGGGTTCTCCCTGACAAACCAGATTTTCTTCCTTGCTGGCAAGGCCAGGACCTGGGAGGCCAGGCTGCTGGCTGCTGAGAAATACTAGTGAGGTTTTGTTTTGTTTGTTTAAGTTGACACAGAATCTCCCATAGCTCAGGCTGGTCTCTGAACTCCTGATCCTCGTATACCCACTGACCACATGCCACCATGCCAGACTTTTATTTTTTAACTCTGTGTGTGTGTGTGTGTGTGTGTGTGTGTGTGTGTGCCATGTGCATGGAGGTCAGACGACAGCTTGGGGGAGTTGGTTCTCTCCTTTCACCAAGTAGGTCCTAAGGATTGAACTGGGGTCATCAGGCTTGGCAGCAATCACCTTTACCCCTGAGCCATCATGCTGGTGGCTGGCTTTTGTTTTTAGTGAAAGCAAAACTATGAGTGCCCTTGGTGGGCGGAAGAGTTAAATAGATTTTATGATATTTTTGTTTTTCTCCGTGCATGAATATGATTTCGTCTGTTTGTTATTTCAGACAGGGTCTTGCTGTGTCAGCTGGTCAAGAGCTCACAGCAATAGCTGAGATTACAGACAGGTAAGTCACCAAGCTAGGCTGTACATTTGGTCTTAAAGTCTATTCTTACTGTGCATCTCAGTCAAGGAAGAGTGAAGGCCAGTGACTGACTGCTTGGCATCAGGCCTCTAAGGAGGAGCAAATTGGTTATCTGTTGGTGTGATGTTCCCTCTGTGGAGCTCGATGTGACAGAGGAGCCACTGTCCACCACAAGCATCTCACGGCAGGCACACTGAACGTACCACATTCCCCCCAGGGGCTGAGAGGTGGAAGCGTGGTTGACCCATACTCAGAGCCAGACACATTGGATAAGCTTAGGGAGCCTCACTGCACCGTTCAGAGCTTCTTGTTTTTTTTTTTGTTTTTTTGTTTTTTTTTTTTTTAAAAGCAAGAACCCCATGCAAATATGGAAATGAGAATAGGATGCTAGGAACCCAAGGGGAAAACCAGATGAGCTTTCAATTCACCAACTCATACCCCTCCAACCCCCACCTTGCCTCTCCTCAAGCCATTTGCAATATAAATGGTCCGACGGGGTCCCCAAGGCTCACCTCTCCCTGAGCACAAGTATCTGCATTTGTGGCAGTCCAGGAGCCCCTCAGCTTCAGACTGGTAGTATTCCTCTTCCCGTTGTGCAGGCTGGGAGTGCACGGACACGTATCTTTCCGAAGCGAGTTCACTGCACCCAAGGAGCACACAGACATTAGGGACAGGGTGGCAATTCAATGATTTGTTTAGTAGTAAGACTTCACTTATGTTTGCTTGAAAATACATTCCTCAGTATGCAGCCTGGGCTTGCCTTAAACATGTGATCCTCCTGCCTCAGCCTCCCAAGTGCTAGGTCACAGATGTGTGCTACCATGTCCACTGGTATTAGAACTCTCAACTCAATCATGAGCTTGGCCTTGAACCCCTGATCCTCTTGCCTCTACCTTCCAAGTGCTGGGATTATAACCATGCACCATTACACCCAGCCAGGCTACTTTTGGGATCTTTCTGTCATTTCTTCCTTGGCCACCCCGGCAACTTCTTTTTCCATTTGTCTAGCATATGCTGGACTCTGCCCAAGATTCAACAGGAGGCTGCATTGTACTTGGTGGATTCATGAGAATTTTCTAGGACATAGATGTCGTCCCATCTTCCTTTGGTTTGAAATCCTTAAACCTTTCATCAGTGTACAGGAGGCTCTGGCACTGTGCACACTCACAACCTAGGCTCACCAAGCCAGCAGCAGTGAGCAGCCCTCCACCCCTAAAGATGACCCAGGCCTCTGGGTCACTGAGGAAGCTGTTTTTCTGCTTGAAACACCTTTTATCTTCCTCTCCCATCTTCCTTCCACAGAACTCAGCTCTAGGTCACCTTCCTTGGGATCCTGTCTGGGCTTAGAGGGGAGCCCAGCTTTATTCTTTCCAAAGCCCAGTTTTTCCTGTCAGGACTGATTTCACACTGGGCTTCGGTTGGCTGTTTTCACTGCCATCTTCCTGCCTCTTAACCCTGACAGTAAATTACCGCACGCCGGCCCCTGCATCCCCTCCTTCCAGTAAATGCTTAAGAGGACAGAGAGAGGCTCCCCTTTGGCCCCAAACCTCTAAATAAGCAACGGGCAAATGCATTTCTTTCCTTCACTTTGGAGTGAAGTGGGGTAACCAGGGCTCCGGTTTATAAGGAAACCTGCAAATACACTTCTTGTTTTCTACTCCTGTGGTTGCAGTTCGAGATGGGAGCAGTCAGGGAAACAAGGCGGGCTGTCAAAGATTGAAAGAGCAGACCAGATCTGGGCGCAGCTTTTGTAATGCTAGTTGGTTTTAGATAGTGTAACGTAAACTCGTGATAGCAGCCTCCATGTGTGGACACAGCCTCCATGCCTAACAGCAGAGGCCAGGTATCAGTACAGAACCTGGTATCAGCTAGAAGGGTTGTCTCCAGGGAAAAGGATGCCCACAGTTCTGACCACTGCTCAGACCACCTAGCAAGAGAGACTGGAGCTGAAATGATAATGGGCAAGACCATGCCTTGAGGCAACATCACTTTTATTCCATTTGCTCACGCTGAAGAGCCCAGTTCATAGTCTGCACATTGACTAACAGCTGTGGAATTGGATGGCATGCTAACTCTCTAGGTGGGGGTGTGGCGACCAGGCCACCTGTGGTCCTCCTTTTTATCCCCATTCACAAACCTTCCAGGACACAGGTGCTTAGGGGAATTCCGGGCCCTACAGGTGAAGTTCGTTCCTTCGGGGCGGGAGGGTGGGGGGGGGGGAGTTCAAACAAGCACACGATTTAAAAGAAGCTGCTTAGAAAGACCTCACTGACCAAGGGGTTACAAACCCACTCGAGAACTTCAGGTGGCCTTGGTTTCTTGTTTAAAAGTGCGGCTTCGGCCAGCGGTCTGCTGTGTATATGGCCTTGGCAGGCGGGGCAAGTCCAACTTCAGCCCCTGCCCCCCAGCCCCCTGGAAACTGGGCTTTGAGAGGTAGGGAGGGCTAACTTGCCATCAAGGCAGAAGGGTCTGTAGTCTTAGCATAGTCATGTGGCCACTTGAGTGGAGCCTCCAGGTAGCCCCACCCACCTAGCCTTCTAAACTGTTCCGGTTTCGGTCCTGAAACTCTTTCTTCCCCTGGTTCCAGGGCCTTCCATTTCTCCTTTGGTAATCAAGTGCAAACAAAGAGTTGGGGACGTCGTAGTGTCACCCCCGAGCGCCGGCTAGGACCGGTAGCCGACGAGGCACGGTCCGGGTCCCCAGCAGGTGCACCCCTCACCTGTCCAACCCGCGGCGCCCGAGGCCCTGCTTCGGCGGCGGCTCCGGGGCCCCCCAGGGCGCGGGCCCGGGGATCGGGGCTGTGTCCCAACTGGGTACCCAGGGCTCGGGCCGCGCACGGCTTTGGCGGGGCTTCTCCCGGGCTCTCTGTTCAGCAGCACTATGGCCCGCGTCCCTGTGTCTGTCCTGGCGCGGGTCTCGGTCCGTCCTCCGTTCCCTGCCCGCCCGACGGTCCCCGTTTCCTCTCACGTCACCGTTCCTCTCCCGGTGCCTGTCCCCGGCTCGGTCCCGGGGCCGCTCGACGTGGCGGTCTCGGTCCGGGTGCGGGCGCCGCTCTGGGTCTCGCTCTCTCGGACGGGTCCGGGGCTCGCGAGTCCCCACAGTATCTCCCATGGCCGGATTCCTGTCCCCGCCCGCCCGGAAACGACCCGAGGGCAACAACCAACCACAAGTGTCCCCGGCAGGTGGCCAGGCTTAAGGACGGGGCGGCGGCAGCAGCTCACCTGTGCGCACGCGCATTCGCCCTCGGGCGGTTCCCGAGAGGGTGCACCTGCCCCTGGCCGCCAGGGGGCGGTCGTGGTGCCTGGCAGGGAAGGTGGGAGTGGAGGTGGGGGACAGGTTCTTGTAGAAATAGCTGTCAGTCTTAGGTGTTCCAGGATTAACAAAGGTAAGTGGCCCAGAGAGCAGGGGACGGGATGTGGACAAATCAGCTCTGCCTTCAAACGCTGTCTCTTACGTAGAGACATCAGGAAGCCAGTCCAATCATCTACTTATTTGCTTTCGAGATACTGGGTTTTGATCCGAGGGCCTTGCATGTCTAGGAAAGTATGCTACTGGGCTACACCCCCAGTTCCAAACTAAAGTCATTAAACCCTCTAAGACAGTTTTGTGCCACTGGGCATGGGTTTGAGCCTTCTGATAGAGAGCTTAAAAGTGGGAGGAGCTGGTAACATTGCGGCTCTAAACTTGGGTAGAGTGACCCTATTCCCAGCTGTATTTCCCCAGTGAAGCCGACAGTGGTGATTTCTTGTTGATCAACGCACCAAGTGCCTTGGGTTTGCTTCCCCAGACTGTACCCATGTATTCAATCATCCATCCTTCTTAGCCACCCACCCAGCCAGTCAGCCCCATATCCACCCACTCACTCATCCAGCCTCCCTCCTTAGAGAAGATGTGTTGCCAGTCCATCTATTAAAATAGCCTCAGACTTAATAAAACACTTAAAAAAAAAAGAAAGGAAAAAGAGAAAGAACTATTCTATTCATAATTGTCAGCCTTTAATTTTGCCAAGTAAGGATATTAAAAAAACCTAGAAAACTGGCCTCTGTTCATGCTTTCAGCAAGGGTGCAGGAGCACCTGACTGAGCAGGTGCAGGAGGTGCTGCAGGGAAGTCTCCTTGGAGAGAGTCTGCTCCAGTGTGTGCAGAGGCTGGGCAAGAATATGAAAGGCAAGGCTGGAAAACCGATGGGAGGGCTCTGCTCCGTGTGAACCGAGCAATCAGTGGCTCGGGGAGCTATTTTTAAATCGTGTTTTTCAAGGTAATGGCGTTCTGAGGGAGTGCCTGCTTGGAGACCCACTCTGACTGTTGAGCTGACCTCTGTTTTCCAGATGTGAGTCTGGTGACATCCCCTTTGTCCCCAACCCTCACCATGGTGCCTGGGACAGAACACATGCTCCAGCTGGGCTGAGAGATGTCCCTTGGGTGTGCTGTGGGAATGTTCTGTATGGCAAATGTGTTGTTAATAAAATACTGATTGGCCTGTGGCTAGGCAGGAGGTATGGGCGGGACTAACAGAGAGAATAAAAAGAACAGGAAGGCAGAAGGAGTCACTGACTGACTGCCAGCTGCCACTAGGACAAGCAGCTTGTAAAGATGCCGGTAAACCACGAGCCATGTGGCAAGGTATAGATTTATAGAAATGGATTGATATAAGATATAAGGACAGTTAGCTAGAAGCCTGCCACGGCCATACAGTTTGTAAGCAATGTAAGTCTCTGTGTTTACTTAGTTGGGTCTGAGCGGCTGTGGGACTGGCAGGTGAAAGAGATTTATCCTGACCGTGGGCCAGGCAGGAAAACTCCAGCCACAGGTGGGCTCTGAAGAAGGGTTACAGCAGCAGGCGGTGTCTTTCCTGAGCTTTACATACAGGGCTGTCTTGGTATTTCATTTCTCATACAGCCCTCTGTGGCTCCCATCCTTGGAGAATGGGTGCTGGGGGCAGCTAGGAGTCTTTGAGATCCCCTAGAGAGCTGTAACTATCTTTGGCTCATCCATGCAGAGTCAACTCTGCTTTGAGAGTGTTATGAACTGGCCTCCTGGCCACTTCTGCAGAGGCTTTGATGCCCAGGTCTCTGCCAGGTTCTGCCAATGTCACCGCTAAGGTTGTACGATGCAGAGCTAGAGCCTCGCTCACTCCAGAGGCCTGCCCTTGCTCACCCCTGCATCTGTCCATGGCTCCATTACCATCATGCAGAATGCTGATCTCTGAAATTCCTTTCCAGTTCCAACTCAATAGTTTAAAACCTGAGCCGGATATCACCGGTGGAGCACACCTACAATTCCAGCCTGTGAGCTCTAGAAATTACATGTTGGAAGGCTGAAGCAGGAGGATTGCCACCAGTGTGAGACCAACCTTGTCTACATAGTGAGCTCCAGGCTAGCCAAGGCTACATAGCAAAATACTGTCTCAAAAAAGGGGGTTGCGTCTCACTGGTAGCAGGCATGTCTCAGCCCTAAGTTCAACTCTCAGTTCCACCAAGAAAATCACAAAAGAAATCATTGGCTGAGGAGATGGCCCAGTGAGCACGTGCTGCTCAAGTGTGAGGACTTGAGCTCAGATCCCCCAAAACACGTAAAGCTGGCTGAGGTAGCGTACATCTGTACCTAGGCACTCCTACAATGAGATGGGAGGTGGAGACAGGGAATTTCTCCCAGAAGCTAGCCTGGTGTCTGCAGTGGTAAACAAGAAACCCTGTCTAAACAAGGTGGAAAACGAGTATGTATACCCAAAATTGTCGTCTGACCTCCACAAGTATGCTATGCTTGCTTGCATTCACACAGGAACACACAAACACACACACACACACACACACACACACACACACACACATAATTATTTTAAAACACCAAAAAAAAAAAAGTCTAAAATCCAAGGTGTCACCCAATTTGGACACCTTGGGTCAAATGTCCCAGAGCTGTGAGCTCAGTCATAAGCTTCCGAAACACAGTGAAGGGACAGACACAGGCAGGCATTTTCATTGTAAAAGTGAGACATGGAAGGGAAGAGAGGGTGGATATGCGCCAGCCAAGCCCAGGGCCAGCGGGGCTTCCCTCAGACAGCTCTGCCCAAGCCTGGCTATCCCGGGCATGCCTTCCTGACTATAGGTTTTATTTTCATCTTCTTTCCTGGGCTTAGTTCACTAAGTAAATATGATGTATTTGGGGTTTTATAAATGGGTCTATTATTTGGCTGTGCCTTGCAGAGTAAGTTCCACGAAGGTGGGGACTATCTGTATTCCCTGCCACATCCCCAGTGCCTAGAACACGACACTTATTCAATGAATAAATGACTGGCACTTCTGGATGAACAGGATGGAGAGGCATGGGTGCCACTGCCAGGAAATCAGCTCTGACCCCCCCAGACGAACGTGGCCTCACTTTTTTTTTTTTTAAAAGATTTATTTATTTCTTATGTATACAGTGTTCTGCCTGAATGTATGTCTGCAGGCCAGAAGAGGGCACCAGATCTCATTACAGATGGTTGTGAGCCACCATGTGGTTGCTGGGAATTGAACTCAGGACCTCTGGAGGAGCAGTCAGTGCTCTTAACCTCTGAGCCATCTCTCCAGCCCCCGTGGCCTCACTTTTAAACATCGCTAGGACTTTGCTTCAGGCATTTTGGTATTCCCCCGACCCTGCTTTCTTTCTTTCCTTCATTTATTATTAGAACCTCTCCTCCCCCAAGCCCACTAAGGACAGGGTCTCTGAGTCATCTATAGATGCTCTCCCAGTGCACACTCAGTCAGGATTTGCTGAGTGGCCATGCAGCTGGCTAGCTGTCCTTTGTGCCTCTCTTAGTAGGCTTTGCTGAACAGATAGGGCCTGGGGTTTCTTTGTGGGAGGCTGGGAAGTTTTCAAAATTAGAGGAAAGTGTGTGTGTGTGTGTGTGTGTGTGTGTGTGTGTGTGTGTGTGTTGTATGAATGTATGTGTTTAATTGCTGTATACACCTATGAATGTGTATGTGTGCCTGTGTGCAAAGGCCAGAAGTTAACAGTCGGGTGTCTTTGTTGATCACTCTCCACCATATTTTTTGAGACAGGGTGTCTCAGTGAACCTGGAGCCATAGAGAGGGTTAGGCTGCCGGGTCAATGAACTTCAGGAATCCAGTGGTGGCCAGTTACTGAACTTCAGGGAGTTACCTGTCTCCATTGCCATCCCTTCTGTCCAGCCCTGGGGTTATTAGTGCAAGTCACCATGGCTTTTTACAAAGCTTTTTGGGAATCTGAATTCCGGCCATGTGCTTGTAAGCCAGGCATTTTACTGGCTGAGCCATCTCCCTGTCCCCTGGGAAATCTGTTACTTTTTTAGTTTTTGGAGACCAGGTCTTATGTAGCCCAGTATGACCTCAAAGTTGCTATGTAGGTAAGGATAACCTTGAACTTCTGATCCTACCTCCTCTATCTCCTAGTGCTGGGAGTATAGGCATGCACCAACATGCCTAGCTCATGCAGTGCTGGGAATCAAACTCAGGACTTTGTTCACTCTAGACCAGCACCCTGCCCACCGAGCCATATCTCAGTCCTATTTTTAAAAGTGATTTATTTATTTTTATTTTATGCACTGTGGTATTTTGCCTGCATGTATGTCTGTGTGAGAGTGTCAGATCACTGGAGGTAAAGTCACAAGCAGTTGTGAGTTGTCATATAGGTGCTGGGAATTGAACCTGGGTCCTCTGGAAGAACAGCCATTGCTCTTAACTGATGAGCCATCTCTCCAGTCCCAAGTCCTTTTTAAAAAATTTTTTATTTAGTTAGTTATTTTTTGAGACAGGGTCTTATTCTGTAGCCCAGGCTTGCCTGGCATCCTCTTGCCTCCTGAGTGATAGGAATCCATCATACCCATCACGGAAAGCCTTCTCAAGTTCCAGTTATCTCCTGGCATTTCAATAACTCTCTGTGGAGGTTGCTAATTCGCTAACAACAACAACAACAACAATGGCGGCCATGACAGTCTTTCCAGCCCCATATAGTTCTCCATGACCTTCACTTGTCCCAGAGAAGGTTTTGATACTCCTGCCCTGTGACCCTGAGCAGGCCTTTGTGAGTCCCAGAACAGATGGATTCATTTGGGCAAGAAACTACCCTTGCCTCAATTGCTGACAGTATACTGTCCAAACTGGACCAGCAGAACACAAAAGAAAGTGATTGCCAAACTTTGCCAAGACAAGGTAGGACAGTCCTTCAAAATTTCCTGCTTTTCAGACAAGTCTGTCACATATACTAGGCCTGTGAGCCAAAGATGGATGCCCCAATGTTACAGAAGAACTTTGGGTGAATGTCTAGGCAGCCAAATGACCCTGTCATTAGGTAACATTTAACCCTTCTGGGGTCTTTGATGGAGTTAAAGACTAAATACTTAAACTTACAGTTTTCCTTGGTTTTGATAAAAGGTAAATTAGGTATAAAACTTAAGACTCAAGCCAGGTGTGGTGGCACATGCCTTTAATCCCAGCACTTGGGAGGCAGAGGCAGGTGGATCTCTGTCAGTTCAAGGCCAACCTGGTCTACAAAGTGAGTTCCAGGACAGCCAGGGCTATTACACAGAGAAATCCTGTCTCGAAAAACAAACAAACAAACAAACAAACAAACCAACAAAAAACCCTTTAGACTCACAAAGATAAGATAGAGTATTTTCTCTAATTTTGCCAAATACAAATGTACTGAATATTGTAACTATAATTCTTACTTGAATTTTTCTGTATTTGTTTATATATATATATTGTTGTTGTAATATAATTTTACTATGTTAAAGTTAAAACCTTCCTTTTTAATTAGACAAAAAAGGGGAAATGCTGTGGAACAATCTTTGTACACTGTAAATATGTATTACTCTCATTGTTAATGAAAAGCTGATTGACTGATAGCTGGGCTGGAAGAAATTGGGAGAGACAGCCTGACACAGAGAGAAAGCTGGGAAGAGGAAGGGCAGACTCTGGAGTCAAAAGCAGATGCTGAGAGAAGGAAGATGGACGTGCCATACTGAGAGAAGGTACCAAACCATGTGGCAAAGCATAGATAAGAAATATGGGTTAATTTAAATGTAAGAGTTAGCTAGTAACATGCCTGAGCTATTGGTCAAGCATTTATAATTAATATAAGCCTCAGTGTGTTTATTTGGGAGCTGCTGGTGGCACAGAAATTTCTGTCTACACTGGCTGCCTAAGTTGTGAGGATTGGCTCCAAATGGGAATGTAGGCCTCTTGCTCAAATTTGAATTGTAGGACGGTGACAAGAAGGCATTAAATCAAGTGTGGATCCCCTTTTAAGATTTTAATATACTTATTCTTTGAGAATTTCATAAATGTGTACAATCTATTATGATCATTTCTATCCAATCCCCATTTCTCCTCTCTATTTCTTCCTGGATTTCCCCAACACTATCTCCTATCAGCTTCTGCTTCATGCCTTCCTCTTTCTCTTCCCTCCTCTCCCTCTCCCCTTCTCCTCTTCCTCCTCCTCTTCTTCTTTGTCCAGTTCATGCTGCCCCATGTGAGTAGACATGGGGGCCCTCCACTGGAGCATGGGCAACTTACCAGTGGCCACAACCCCGAAGCAAAATGACTCTTTCTTTCTTAGCAGCCATTAGATTCCAACAGACCCCCAGCTGGGGCGGGGCCTCGTCAACCTCTCCCCAACCTCTCCCCATCTGTGCTGGAATTTTGACTGTCTTGCTCTTGTTTGGGTAACCACAGCTACCCTAGAGAACACTTCACAGTGCTTTCCCCATCCTCTATTCCTACATTTTTTTCTGCCTCTTCTTCTGCGATGTCCCCTAAGCCTTGGGAGCTGTGGGTTGATATAGATATGGGTCCCCTTTAAGCATGAGGCTCTGTGTGACCACACGGGGCTCCTGTCCACAATATAGGAGCTAAGTAGGAGGCAACAGAATGTGCTGGATGGCTTCTGAGGCTTGTCATCAAAGGTGATACATCTCTGGAGATGCTTCACCTTTGAACATAGCCACATGATTGTGCAGGATCCCAGGCAACGTGAAAAAGCCATGTACAGATGTTCCAATTGTTAGATCTAGCTGAGCTCAACCAACAATCAGTATCAACTGTCAGTCATCAGGAATGAGCCCTGGGAATTCCAAAGCCAGCCACTGAGTCACCTTGGACTTCAAGTCTTTCTACTCAGACCCCACACGCTGTGGTACAATGTCTAAATTCCTGACCCAGGGGTTGGGGAGATAGCTTAGTGGTCGTCTCAAAGCACTTATTGAAAAATCAAGAAGACCCAATTTCTAATTCTTAGCAGTCATGAAAAAAGCTGGGTGTAGTCATGAGTGCCTGTAACCGTGGTGGAGTGTGGGACGGAGCAGAGACAGGAGAATCCCTGAGGCTTGGTGGCTGTCAACCCAGTGCTGGGTTCAGTGAGAGACCCTAATTTGATTGAATAAGGCAGAGATATGATAGAGCAGGTCACATGATATCCTCCTCTGACCTCTGCATGTGTGCACACACATATGTGCAAACACCATATCTATGCTGTGCCCCCCCCCCACTGACCCATAGAATCCATGACTGTCTTATGCTTTAGGGTCCTGGGGCATTTTGTTACATCACAGAAGATAACCAGAATATTGTCTATGACTCCAACTCACATCAGTCTCTCTTTGTCCAAATTACTGCAATTTTAGTTCAAAATATGCTTACATCTATTGATTTCACAATTTGAAAGTAGTATGTGTTCTTCTTCCAAGACTTTCAGGGATTCTGTTTTTTGCAGGGGTGCATGGCACACAGGTGTTCAGTGATAATCACTGGATAAATAATATATATTTAAACTTTTATTTTATTGTTTATGTGTATGGGTGTTTTGCCTGTATGGATGTTTGTTCACTATGGGCAAGCCTAGTGCCCTCAGAGGCCAGAAGAGGGTGTCAGAGCCCCTGGAACTGGAGATGATTGTGAGCCACCATGTGGGTGCTAGGAATCATCAAACCCTGATCCTCTGAAAGAGCAGCCAGTGCTCTTAACTGCTGAGCCACCTCTCCAGCCCCAAATATTTTTTTATAGACTAATTCCATGTAATAAAGAAGATGACAGAGCTCTTTTGTTTTCTACTGCATCTTCTAGCAATACTAGTTGCATCAAAAGCAACCCAGGGCAGGTGAGCCAGCTCAGTGGGTACAGGTGTCTGCAGCCAAGCCTGATGACCCGGGTTTGATCCTCCAGACCCGCAGTGGGAGGAGACACTTGTCTTCTGATCTCCACATATACGCTGTGGTTTTCCCCAGTCCTTGCCCATACACAAAGCATGCAAAAACAAGTGGCTAAAATGTAATATTAATAATAACAACAACAAAACACTTAAAAAAGTAAAACGAGCAATCTTGGTGTGTGGAAATTTTCATGAACTGTCAGTCGCACAAGCAAGGAAGAAGCAGTTGAGAGTGAGGGTCCACTATATGTCCAAGGGGTTTCTTAGTTTATACTATTTGATTGGTAGAAGAAAAGGTTTATGAACCAATGCCCTGTTGCCTCCTTTGTCTTAATTAAAAATATAGTCCCAGGGCTGGAGAGATGACCCTAGTGTTAAGAACACTGGGTGATTTTTCTGGAGCATCTGTGTTTGATCTCCTGAACCCACATGCAGCCCACAACCTTCTGTGACTCCAGTTCCAGGGGATTTGATGCCTCTGTGGGCACACCAGGCACTTGTGTGGTCATATGGAGCTCAGACATACATGCAGGTAAAACACATATATGTGTAAGATTAAAACAGCACATCTGGTCATTCCTCTGTTCTCCAGGAACTCCTGGTCAGGTGTTGGCAGAGGGTGGAAGGTCCAGTACAGGTGGGATTTCTTTTCTGAGAAAATTCTCTGAGTATACGCCAAACCAAAGCAGAGATTAAGAGAAAAAGAAAGCACTTGCCATTGGTATGCTCAAAATGATTTTTTTTTTTCCGAGACAGGGTTTCTCTCTGTAGCTTTGGTGCCTGTCCTGGATCTCTATCTGTAGATCAGGCTGGCCTCGAACTCACAGAGATCCGCCTGGCTCTGCCTCCCGAGTGCTGGGATTAAAGGTGTGTGCCACCACCGCCTGGCAAGATGATATTTTTTAACATTATATTTTTATTGATTATTTGGGAATATCACATCATGCACCTGATCACACCCACCTGCCAGTCCTCCCATGTCCCCCCTTTGTGACCTCCCCTACCAAAAAAGAGAGAGAAAAACCCAAGTCTTAATCTGTGTTGCCCATACTCTCACTGAGCATGGTCAGACTCCCAGTGGCCAGCCCCTTAAGGATAACTGCGTCCTCCCCCCCCCCCCCCACCAGAAGCCATCAGCTGTGGAGAGCTGCACTTCAGCATCCTTATCACAATTTTTAAGAGTTCCCTTCAATGACTTTCTGTCTAGGCTGTTACTTTTTTAGGGGGCGGGGTATAGGTTGTCACAGAAGCCGTCCATGTCCCTCTTTCTCAACTGTGAGTCTACAGTCATCGATATGACTGCGAAAGTAGCTTCTTTGCCCTTTACAGTCAGCAGGAGCACACATCATGGACTTCCACATGGTCTCCAGCGTCAGCACATGCCACGAACCTCAGGGTGATCTCCAGTGGCAGTACAGACCATGGACATCTACCTGGCCCTCTGCTACATACAGCATGTCCATGGACACCATCATAGCTCTTGGTGGCAGCACAGGCCAAGGACATCAACATGGCCTCCTGGGCAACATGGGCTACGAACATCAATATAGTCTCTGGTGGTAGCCTAGCTCACAGACATCAACATGGCCCCAGGCGTCACAGACCATGGACATCAACATGGCCCCAGGACACAGGACCACAGATTCAGACGTGGCCCTCAGCTGCAGTACAGACAAGGGACGTCAACACAACCCTTGGCAGCAGCACAGTCCATGGACATCAACAAGGCTTCGGGTGGTGGCACACTCCAGAGACATCTACATGGCCTTCGGTGGTAACACGGGCCATGGGCATCAAGAAGCTCCCCCAATCCCAGCTGCTGCAGAACCTCTGACATCTACATGAATCCCAGGCTTCAACACTGCCTTGGACAGATACCAACGTGGCCTCTGGGGTACCACAGACTATAGAGGTCTTTTGAGGAGGTCCAATCCAGAAAAGGAAACCTTCTTTGTCTCGGATATCCTGTTGTTGCTCAGAGCTAGGGTGATCATTTGCTGTGCAGTGTGTTGGTGGTGGGGTGGGGGATGGGAGGGGGAAGCTGAGTCTGCAGAAGCTCTAGGCTGCTGCGCACCACCCTGTCAGCCTGCCTTCTCTCACACCTGTCACTGCTGGTGAGTCTCTAGTTCCACCTTTCTTCACAGCACACTTACCGCTCCGCTCCTCCATCTTACCCACCTCTCGTTGCATATTCATTCCATGTGGCGGTAATGGAAGCTGCAGTGTGTCGTATAGAATATATATATTCATTGCATCGAGTCCTTGGTCTGGTGCGAGGTTTCTGGTTTCTGAAGCACCATAAATACTGGACCATTGCCAAGACTCATCTTGAATACCCGGCTGTGGCCCAGAGTCAGGGTGATGTTGCGGCTAGGCAGGGCCTCTGGGGGCAGGTTCTGTGTGAGCTCCTGACTGCCACACATCTCCCTACCCTCCACGACTGCCCTGAGGCTCTGGGGCTAGACCTTTGTGCTTATAGCCTGTGGGTTTAGGGCCAGCCCTATTCAGTAATGGCCAGGCCACCACACATCTGTCAGGTGGTGTCAGCAGCCCCACAGCTCATTTGGCAGGACCTTTGTGCTTGGATTCATCATTCCCCACCCTGCGGATCTCTGTTCCGCCATCTTTCTTTCCAATTTCCCGAGTCTGCTTCCCATAAGACTTGGCTTTGTTGTTCCGGAGCGCCTGCGTGCTCGCCGGCTCCTTTCTGCTGACTCAGTTCCTGCAGCTGCCAACCATCTTTGCTTTTCCCCTCAAGGTGATTTTTTTTTTTTTTTTAAGACAGAAAAAGAAAATAAAATTGAATTTGTGTTCACAATTTTATTTAACTCAATAATCAGTCCAGTCAAGGCTACACAGTGAGACCACGTTTTGTTTTGTTTTTAAAGACTACGCAGTCTGTTCTGTTATGTAGTCCAGGCTGGCCATGAGCTCACAGAGATCACCTGCCTCTGCTGAGATTGAAGGCGTGTGCTACTAAGGCTGGGGTTAATCTTTTTTTTTTTTAGGGCCTGTCCTTACATGTCCTAGAATAACAAATAGAATGCTGGTAGGTTTGGGGATCCTCACGTCCAAACACTTCCGTTTGGAGCATAGTGCTGGGAGCAGAAGAGGAAAGGAAAGGAGATTGTAAAGATGGCCGGGGCCAGGTCTTAAGAAGCCTTCGACGGCCAGGTGTCTGTGATGGCACTTACTACCGTGGTCCATGGTCTCCAAACAGCACCACAGCCGCCACTGTGGCACAGGGGAAACACACTGACACTCTCACTCAATCTGTGAATGTTGTTAGTTTTTTCTGATTCCAACTTATGGTATAAACGGTCTTCTAGTGTAGGGGTACAGGCACGCCACTTATTAGTAAATGTGTGCACGTGGGTTGCATGTTAGGTCTGAGTCTAGAGGCTGTGTAGAGTCACCAGAGATGACTTTAAAATTTTTAAAAAATTATTATTGTTAGTATTATCACGCGGGTCATGTGTGAGGGTACACACGCACCACTGTGCATGAGTGGAGGCCAGAGGACAGCTTTGGGTGTCGGTTCTCTTCCCACAGTGGGTTCTGGGGACCGACCTCAGGTCATCGGGCTTGTACAGCAAGCCCCTTTACCCCTGAGCCCCTCTCACTGGCCCCAGAGATGACTTTTAATGAGGGAAGTGCTTTAAATTTGTTATAGAAAAAAATTCCAGAATATTCTGGAGGGATTTCTAGCTCTAACTTAAACTCTGGCCTTGGGGATGGAGAATTCGGACTTGGGAGCTATTGAGTAAGGAGTGGGTGAGTAAGCAGCAGTGTGAACTGTTGGAGAACAACCTGACACTATCCAATCCTCGGGGTGAGGGAGTGGATTCACAGGGCTCAGTTTGAACCAGGCCAGGGACATTAAAGAGAAAAGTTTGCAATTCCACATCCATAACACTAGATGTCGCGCGGGTCTAAGCGCGGATTTCTGCCATTTCCTCCCTTCCCCTGAGCCATAGTGATGGACAAGTAAAGATACTCGGAATTCAGTCGCAGATGCTATTAGGAAAGATAAGCAAAAGGTGACCACGAACTCTCCCTGCTAATTAGGATAATAAATATTTAGGACAAGGGAAATCAAGGCCTGTGAGACGACTCTGCAGAAAAAGGCTCTTGTTGCCACGCCCCGAGGATATGAGTTCAATCCCTGGAACCCCGTAAGGTGGAAGGCAAGAATCAACTCTCACAAGCTGTAGTCTAACCTTCACACATGTGCTGTGACACACGCGTGTGCACACATATGCACTCACACACAAAGTGACTGGTCAATATCCCATGTAAGTATTTGTATTCAGGGCTTTTCCAGGGCTCCCCAGGCTCCCCAGCATCCTTCTTCATCATGGTGGCCAGTGATGAGGCACAGAGGGGTGGGAAAGCCGGCCCTACTCCATAAAGCCTTTGGATTCAGGAATGACTCGAGCACAGCAGCCCTGGCAGTTCCTCTGGGTGTTTCTCCACAGCAAATACCCAGCCAACTGCCTTAAAAGGTGACTCAGAGGGATCCAGTCCCTGCCAGGAAATGGTGTCTGAATTAACTGAGTGGACCAGTGTGGCTTTCTCTCTGGGGCTGTCAGCCATGCGCCCCACTCCATTGGTAGCCCTCCCTGGACCAGAGGGACCCTGGGAATCACAGTGGTGATGATTAAACTTAACTAAGAGGTTTGGTGGGACAAGGAGGGTGAAATTCTGACTTTGAGAGCCACCTTCCCATCAAACTGAGACACAGGCCAAGCCGGATGCTAAGGATGGAGCCTTTCCATTCAGTTTTGTTTTACTGGAGATACAGGTCACCTCTAGCAGACTATAGTCAATACCCCCACACCCCACACCCTTAGTAAAGAAAAACTACTCAGGGCCAGGGAGATGGTTCAGAGGGTAAAGTCACTTATTGTCAAGCCTGATGACCTAGTTTAATTCCCGGGACCCAAATGGTAGAAGGAGAGAATCGACTCCTGAAAGTTGTCCTCCGACCTCCACGTGCACATACAATAAAAAATAATGTAATAAACAATAAAAAGCTGCTCAAAGTAAACTTGGACAGAGAAGGACAAAAAACAATCTAATAACATCACCCCATTGGGCAGACTCTCCACAGGACTGCCTATTTGTCCACTACTATGAGTGCTCAGCTCGGGTGATCACTTAATAAATATGTATTGAGCTACAAGATACATTTGTCTTTTATTTGTTTTAATTTTAGAATTATACTTACTTATTGTGTATGCATGTATATGGATGTACGTGTGTGCCATGGCATGACTGTGGAGTTCAGAGATCAACTTGAAGGGCTCCTTACTCTCCTTCCACGGTGTGGGTTCCAGGGATCCAACTCAGGTCATCTTGAAAACAACTTCACCTCTGAGTAATCTCTCCAACCCTTGTTCGTCTGAAAATTAATATTAAGGGCTGGGGAAGTGGCTGAGTTGGTAAAATGCTTGCCTTGCAGGCAGGAAGACCCAAGTTTGATCCCCTAGAACCCCCACAAAAAAGCCTGGAATGGTGTCACAGGCCTGTAGAACTGGCAGTAGGGAGGAAGAGTCAGGGGATCGCTGGGTCCTTCTGGCCAGCAAAACTGGTGAGCTCCAGCTTCAGTAAGAGACCCATCTAAACAGGTAGAGAGAAACCGAGGAAGACAGCTAGTGTTGGCTTCTGGCTTGGTGTGGGTTCATACACACCACACACACACACACACACACACACACACACACACATGAGCATGCATACTCAACTACATACACATAAATCAGTATTTTGTCATTATTTTACATTACCAACAGGTTTATGGTAGAAATTTCTGAAAATGGAAAAAACCAGAGAAGAAATTAAAATCACCCATAAAAGACCACTCATCAACCTACCATTTCTTATTCTAAATAATATTAAGTATTTTTCTCAGTAATTTTGACTTCTAATCTGTGCACTTGCTGTTATGGAAGGGCTTTCAGCTGATGCAGGGTGAGAAATCAGAAGTAGCGGTTTATAACTCCCCAAAGAGAGCCCAGTGGCCACCTGCTCTGCTTACATCAGCCTCAGAGAGGGGAGTGTTATCTTAGGCTGTGGTGAACTTTGCAAAACCAAATTAATATTTAAAAGTAAATCTATGCTTGGCAACAGAGCACCAAACAAACATGTAAATGCAGCGACTTTCGAAACTCCCATGTCCGAGGCAGGGTCACTCACCATGACACAGACGTGAGAATGGACCTGCTAGCGAATCAGCTCTAGGGACTCGGCTTCTCCTGTGCTGAAGCTCTGTAGACGTCGGTCCTAGCACAGGTCTGTCTTAGCTGAACCAGAGCCTTAACCGGGTAATACCTTAAAATAATTTATTTGGCTCACAATTCCTGTGCCTCAAGGGTCTAGCAAACACGGTGCCAGCTCTGGTGAGCCTTTCCCTACCCAGCAACATGACCACATGGTGGAGGAGCCGAGTCATCTTGTCGGTGTGAGATTTTTCTTGTTAAAGACAAGAATCTTAAGATATTTTCAGAGTTTGTGCCTTAAGTCTTTGTCTCAGAAATTATATTTTAAGAATGGATTAGATGGGGGCATGTTCACCTGCAGGCCAGAAGAGGGCACCAGATCTCGTTACAGATGGTTTTGAACCACCATGTGGTTTCTGGGAATTGAACCCAGGACCACTGGAAGTGCTCTTAACTGCTGAGCCACATCTCTCCAGCCCGGATGGAATTTTTTTTAAACACCCTGTTGTATAAGCAATCTTTAACATCATATAAACAAGTTAAATAAATATGGTCCCTGCCCTCAGAAATGCACAAACATGAAATGAAACAGACTTTCACTCTCTTGGTATGCACTTCGGCAAAACCACAAGTATAGAACAATGATCAAATATTTACAAGACCCCTAAGCATCACAGTGAGTAATTTTCATGTTGGGACTCACCGACATGCAAGTGGCAGTTGAGTTAATAGTGCAACAAAATTCAGTAACTTTTAAAAATAAAATGGATCACTTATAAAATGTCTTGAGAATGCACTAATTTCTATATGTGCATGTGTTCCTATAACTATGACTTTAGTGATTTTTCAAGGAAAGAAGATGGGGTGACCTCAGGAGAACTGGTATACCCATACCTTGGAGTTCCTGATGTCTGTTCTGCATTAGGCAGTGTTCTGTGTGTACTTTGCACAGGGAACTGTGTCCCAGAGAGTCCCCCAATTCTTCCCCCTCTCATTCCCCAGGGCTTAGGTCTTGCCTCAGCCACCTGATGCTCATTTGCAGGGGGCGAGGTAGGGCAGGTGAGGGAGTGGGGCCATTGCCATGAGACACGCAATCGAGCGCAACAGTGAAGTCACTGAGCTGGACATTTCTCAATATTTACTCTGGCAGAGGTAGGGAGGTAGAGCTGGTCTTTTGTTCTAGGGGACTGAAAACTCTTTTGGAAATTCAAGGGAGTGTGTGGAGTCAGCATCGGGTCTGGAGGGCAGGAGATCTGCTGGGCAGCATGTCCAGCCTTTTCTTGTGTTTGTCCACTTGGCAAGTTGAGATTCCTCCTTCATGTTTCAGCTGAGGGGTGGATGAAGCCTCCTTTTTTTTTCCAGGCACACCCTGAACTTCCTATAGACCTCTGTACTAGGTGAACATTGATCTGCCAGCCTCTCACCTGCCCATGTGGAGCACCTGCCTTGCCATCCATTCCCAGCATCCAGCAGAGTGGAGTTCAGGGAGAACATCTGGTTGGTGTCAACACATGGAGCCAGCTGAAGAGGGGAAGGTCTGCCTTCCATTTGATTTGACTTTACTTGAGACAGGGTATGCCTATTAGCCTTGACTGGCCTAGAACTTTCTTCGTAGAACATGCTGGCCTCAAACTCACAAAGATCATCTGACTCTACCTCTTGAGTGCTGGAATTAAAGGAGTGAGCCACCATACCCGGCTTATTTTCTTGATTGAGTGCTGGATTAAAGGAGTGAGCCACCATACCCAGCTTACTTTGTAGTTTGTTGTTGTTGTTTTTTTTAATCTTCTATCTTTTGTGGGTTTTTTTGAGACAGTCATGCTATGCAGCTCTGTGCTAGCCTCAAAAGTATTCATTTTGCCTCAGTTTCCCCAGAGCTGAGATTTGCTTTCCTTAAAAAGTTAGTGTATACTAATTTTTCAGAATAATGAGTTTCCATTAGGAAATTTTCATGAATATTTACAACAAGAATGTATTTTTTACAGTACTAGGTATCAAACCCAGAGCCTGGATGCACTAAGCAAGTGTTCTACCACTGAGCTACATTGCCAGCCCTATATCAGGTACGCTGGTAATATTCTTAGCCCATTACATTCTCTTGTATTGTTGTCCATTTTTCTCATTCCTCTCCCCAAACAGCTCCTCTTTGGCTTTCATGCCTTGCTCTTTTCTGTAAATCTAGATTCTGCACATGAGGGAAAACACGAGCCATCTGTCTTTCCAGCCCAGCTTATTTTAGTTAACACAACATGCTGTCCACTCCCCTGGCAATGGCGTCAGTCCACTCTTTGGGGTTGAATAGTACTCCACTGTGGATGTGCACCACATCGGCTTTAGCCATGTTCTGTTGGTGGTCCCTTAGGTTGCATAGTTTGGCTACTACGAAAACAACAAGCACAGATGTGCGGGTATCTCTGCCGTTATGCCGATTCCAGCTCCTTCCAGGACATACCCAGGAGTGGTATAGCTTGGTCACAGGGCGATTCTATTTTTAGAATCTATGCTCATTTCCATGTGGCTATATTAATTTACATTCCCACCACCAACATATGAAGGTTCCTTCCCCCTGCATATACTCTCCTCCCCCCCCCCCCCCCCCCCCCCCCCCCCCTCTCTCTCTCTGCTTCTAGCATGCTAGGCAAGCACTTTTCCTCTTCAGCCACCATTCCCAGCCCATCTATGGCTTTCTCCATGATGTCATCAAGGCCGGAGTGAGAGGAAAGTCTCCTGCAGTTTGGACTGGCATTTCTCTGGCTCTGCCTTCGTCTCGACTCTTGTTGGTCAGCCAGACAACTGGATAGCCTCATCATATGAAGCCCGGAGGATCCCCAGTTAGTTATAAAAGTTAATGATTCTGGCTGTTTGATTGATTTAAGTAACAATTAATTAAACATGGGGGCCGCATGATGCCTGTGAGGCAGAAGAGTCCACTGTTTGACGACAACACAGATGTTAAGGGAGACCAGCTTGGCCTGAGTTTTGGCTCCGTTACTTAGCTGTTTGGCAAATGACTTAACCTTCCTGGCTTGGGCTTCTGCATTTGTCAAATGTGCTTATAGTAGAACTTACCACACGGTGGGAATTATTAGTGAAGTAGCACATACTTAGAATCGCCAAATGCCAAGAACACAGACATGCTTAATCAATATTTTTTGGTGACTAAAATTATTATTTTTAAATTTTTGGTTTATTGTTAAAAGACAATGCTCTTTCTCCCCTTCTTTTAGTTGCTTCATTTTATCTTCTGGTTAGTATAGAAAAGCATTACTTTAAATTTATAATAAATTCCCATTCTCATAAAATA
>CABHPQ010147812.1:2541-13708 GCA_902168405.1 Peromyscus aztecus
TCTCTCTCTCTCTCTCTCTCTCTCTCTCTCTCTCTCTCTCTCTCTCATGCTTTCTTTTTTGATACTGATATGTGATCCTTCCTATGTCAAAGCTGGGGCCCAAACTACCTAGAATTTCAAACAAGGAACTAAATGGAGAGTTTAATCACATAAAATTCCTACTTCTGCGTTAATTGTTTTTCACTGTGGTAAAATCCCCGCTCAGAAGCAAGTGTGAGGAAGGATTTATTTAGGGTCAGTTTCAAGGTAGGAAGGCATGGTAGCTGAGCCTCTAGGTTTGCTGTGGGAGCATGTGGCAGGTGGGAAAGAGAGAGAGGAGGGTCCTCTCAGGTAACCTACATCTTTCTGCCATGTCTGTGAACATCCTAAAAATACTACTAGTTAGAGATCAAGCATTCAAACACATGGAGTCCTGGTAGAAATCTCACATTCTAACCATGGCATTTTGTGAATGGATTGTGTCATTATCATAGAGTGTGTTCTCTGTGGGAGTGTTCAGTCTCCTTTTTAGCTCTGTCAGTCTTAGGCACACTTGATTGCCCCATGTCATGTTATATGCAGCAGCAAGTTCCTCACCAGACACCAGTGTGGTGTTCTTGGAAATAACTGCTTCTAGAAGCACAACTTTAAAATGCCTACTATTTATAACTTCCTAGTCTCTGGCATTCTGCCTCATTAGAAAACAGAGTAAGACATTCTCAGCATACTGAGGGCAGAGTCTACAGGGGACAGTGACACTGCTAGAAAGAGATGGGACAGTGGGAAGGTCAGAGGGTTCTACTTGCTGTGAGACAGCCAGGAGGAGGAAGTGATCACCAGTCACAGTGATCAGAAACCCAGAGGCTCCAACTACTCCTCTGCCAGGCTGAAGCCTCTCTCTCCACATGACTGCTGAGCTTGAACACTACTGTGTCTCTTGCCTCCTTACTTTTGCATTTTCTGCCATCTGTGACTGTCACAGGCCAGAGATTGAAATGGGGACCCTGGAGAAATCACATCGGCACTGGGGCTGGTGTATGTACAGACACACAGAGATTCACACAGTAACATGCAACTCTACTTCTGTCACCGAAGTCAAACCTCAAAGTAAGAACATATAGAGTAGCCCCATAATGCAAGAATGAACTTGTGAGCCACACTTGTTGGTGCACACCTTTAATCTCAGTATTCAGGAGGCAGAGATGAGAGGTTCTCTGTGTTCGAGGTCAGCCTGGTCTATAGAGTGTGTTCCAGGATAGCCAGGCCTACATAGAGAAACCCTGTCTTGAAAAATCAACCAATACACACACACAGACATACAGACACACACACCACCACAATCACCACCACCGCAACAGACACAACACACACACACACAAACACATACACACATATCTAGAGTAACACACAAAAGCACACACATGTACCTTCACATAAGAAATATCCCTTTCCATGTGCAGCACACACACAGGTCCATGCCCGAATCAATAAACAGACAAAACTGAGCTGAGAAATGCACTCACCCCAAGAAATCAAGATGAGTTACTCCCAGTGTTCTTTTGTCCTGTGTATCTGTTGCAAGTCCTTGACAACATCTATGAAATAGGGAGTGAGCAGGTCATGGGCAGTCCAAACAGGAAGTATGGGTGCTCCCATTCTTGGACAAAGATTGACAGGAGGCGGGGATAGCTGAAGTTGTGTAACTGGTAGACAGGCAGGTTCAGCATAAAAAGTCCTGCTGGAGTGTGCAGTGGAGTGGATGCTGATCTGACCAGGACCATGGAGGCCAGTGTCCTGCTCTTTCTTGCTATCATTGTAGGCTTCTTACTGCTCCTAGTCAGGAGACACCCAAAAGCCTGTGGCCACCTACCACCAGGACCACGTCCCCTACCCCTCTTGGGAAACCTACTACAGTTGGACAGAAGAGGCCTCCTCAACTCCTTCATGCTGGTGAGACATACACAGTGTCTGTGCCCTATGGGCTGAGCCCCATGTTTGCTCCTGGAGATTCCTCTGAATGACAAACAAGGGATTCCTTCCAAGCTGTAGATTCAGGAAGGAAGGTCGCTGAGTGAAAAGTGAGGTTTGGTGCTTCTTTTCCAGAAGAGAGAAAGATGTCAGAGCCATCAACAGATAAATTTGGCTTCTGCCAGCACAAGGGATAAGCTTCCAGGTTCTGGAGCAAAGGGGAAGAGAGGCAGGTCAGGAGGTGGCATAGGTAGGGAGTGCATATCAGTTATAAACACCAAGGACTGTCCTTGCAGCTGACCCTTACATTATCTTTACTAGTCATCACAAGGAAGATTTTTGTGTCACTTACCACTTTTTTGTTAATAATCAATTAGCATCCTTGACCGTACTTCCCATTTAGAGAGCTGATTTAGTGGCAACAATTGCAACTTTCTGCTACCCCTTAGTTGTTAACAGATCACCCATCTGTATCATTGGTGGAGTCATTTATTTTTATCTAGCTTTTGAGACAAGGTAATCCTACTTTTCCCAGGTTAATCTCAAATTCATGATCCTCCTTCAAGTTTCATATAACATCTTTGATCTGATCTGTGTATTGATAGTTCACTGCTGCTTAAGTTTCAAAGTTGTGACCCGGCCTAAAAACATAAGTGTGTCAATATCAAATATGTGTAGAGGTTTTCCTTAGCATTGTCCCCTAAACAACACTGGACACTGACCATGTTCATAGCCTTTCATTTCTATTAGCTGAATTGTAATCTAGAGTGAGAGAAAGGTTACAAGAGGATGAGGGTGGGTTATGTGCAAACACTGCACCGTTCTCTTCAAGGGCTTTCAGCACTGGAGGGTTGTGACATTCCTGGTATCAATTCCCTGAAGTTGCCCAGATGGTTGCATTGTCAGGTATTTTCCAGCTCTGTGTACTGTAGACATGACTCACATTCAGGTCCACCACTAGGTGACTATCACTTTCTCTTCCCATGTAACCCAGTGGGTGAGTCAGGGCCATTCTCTGAATTTTGACAGAATGCTTTGGGCAGGTTGACTCTGGGTCCCAGGAAATGGTTCAGCTGGCCAGACTGAAGGGTGTGGGCATGGAATCACATGCATAGCTACCCCCATAACTGTATATATTTTTTAGAGACAGAATTTTATGTAGCTGAGGCTGGCTTCCAAATGGATGTGTAGCAAAGAATGACTAGTGATTCTCTGGCTTCTGCCTCCATGTTGCTTGATTAAAAACATGAGTTGCTCTTCATCCCTAATCTACAACACTGCTGTACTGATCAGGAAGCCCAACCAATCAATGCAGACCCTGACTATGTGAGGAATTAAGCCTTCCATCTTAGGTTCCCAGAAGGGAAAGGGTGGCCATATGAGAGGTTCCTATTTTCCATTCTGTATGTGTTTTCACAGTGTAACAACATCATCTGCACTGACTAACGACAACCCTGGTGCCCTTATGTTTGACAGTTTCGAGAAAAATATGGAGATGTGTTCACAGTGCACCTGGGACCCAGGCCTGTGGTCATGCTGTGTGGGACAAAGGCCATAAGGGAGGCTCTGGTGGACCAAGCTGAGGCTTTCTCTGGCCGGGGCACAGTTGCTGTGGTTGAGCCATTTCTACAGGGATATGGTGAGATATGGGACAGGCTGGAGTGGAAAATGTGGTCCAGGAAGGTGGAGCCCAAGCTGTGTGAAATGACTCAGGTTCTCCAACCTTTCAGTGTAACCTACCCATACATCCCCTACTTTCTTAGGTGTGGCCTTTTCCAATGGGGAACGCTGGAAAGTCCTTAGGCGATTCTCTCTGGCCACCATGAAGGAATTTGGGATGGGGAAGCGAAGTGTGGAAGAGCGGATAAAGGAGGAGGCCCGATGTCTGGTGGAGGAGCTGCAGAAATCCCAGGGTGAGTGTATCAGAATGAGCATAAAGGAAGATGGTGATACAGAGATCTGAGTGCACAATCATGGAAAGAGAAAGAGACAGTCCAGGGTAGATAACAATGCAGACAGACTGACAGACACACAGACTAACACACACACACACACACACACACACACACACACACACAGAGTATGGGGAGGATGAGATATAGACAGAGGTGGAAAGAGAGAAAAAATGCAAGGGCAGGGAAGAAACATGAGGTATATTGTGTCCAAAATAACTCAGAAACATGTGCTGACCATATTTATCATGTTTTCAGAAAATCAGTCTGTGAATTAATTTTGTTTTTCTGTTGGGTATGACTGGTGCACACTTGTCCTCTCAGAATTCAGAAAGTGAAGCAAGATGCTCAGGAGTTCAAGGCTGGTCCTATCTACATTGTGAGGCTCTCTTCTTGACATGACTGTGGCTGAGTGAATGTTGCTTCCAGCACCACATACATTGGGCACGGTCCTACACATTTAAAATCCCAGCACTCTAGGGGTGGAGGCAGGAGGCTGAGATTTCCAAGGTCATCTTCTACTGCATATAGAGTTCAAGGCCATTTTGGCTTAGCCTTTGTCACTGTCACCCATCATGATCTTATAAAAGACAAATGTAGACCCTAGGTAACTGAGAGGGAAGGGAGCAGGAAGAACCGCAGACATGTTCTAAGCAGGGAACTGTGTTTTCTTCCTTGTGGTTGTGCTGGTGAGCAGCAGTGCCACAGAGGCTGATGGGAGTTTGACTCTGGGTGAACTCAGAGGCACTTCTGGGGACTTGAGGGGTCTTTACATCAAGGGCGTATTGGTGACATTACTACTGTTGTTTTCACCTCCATTTCTATGCACGGGACATTTGCCATCTCTTATTGACCTTTCTCTGGAAAGCCCCAGGGAAGGATCTATATCGCTGTCTGGAGGACCAGGCTCCAGGCAGCTTCGGACTCAAATGGAAATCCACAGTGTCAGCACACTGGACTTTTTTTTTTTTTTTAATCTGAGGAAGTTAGGGAAAAAGACTCTCACACATATTTTTTAGAGACAGGGTTTCTCTATGTAGCTTTGGAGCCTGTCCTGGAATTCACCCTGTAGCCCAGTCTGGCCTTGAACTCACAGAGATCCACCTGCCTCTGCCTCACGAGTGCTGGAACTAAAGGGGTGCGCCACCACTGCCTGGCCTCATATACATTCTTGATGTTTTCCTTTCCTCCTCTTCCTTATCCTTCTCCTCCTCTTCATCTTCTCCTCCTCCTCCTTCTCCTCCTCCTCCTTCTCTTCCACCTGCTCCTCCTCCTTATCCTCCTCTTCCTCTCTTCATCTTTTCCCCCTCCTCCACCTGCTCCTCCTCCTCTTCCTTCTCCTTCTCTTCCTCCTCATGCTCCTCCTCCTCTACCTTCTCCTCCTCCTGTTAGTAAACTGCAAAAGCTTGCAAAAGCTCTGGGTTTGGTGTCCTGTGTTTCGGCACCAAATGTTAGTAAACTGATGGCTGAAACTGCGAGGAGACAGTTCAGCCCTAGAGGGCGAGGTATCCCGGACACCTCAGAGCTACTTAGGACAAGAGCTCTGCCCTGAAGGTGTCCCGGACACCTGGAGCTGTTTAGCACAGCTCTGATGGCTGAGACTGCAAAGAAACAGCCCAACCTTGGAAAGGAAGGTTTTCTGACTTCTCGGGAGAGTCAGGCCTGAAACTGCTTCAGCAAGGAAGGGTATCCTGACTCTTCGGGAAAGTCAGGGTATCCTGACTCTTGGGGATAGTCAGGATATACCTGGTATGATGGTATGATGGGGGATGGTTTCCCCGCAGGACACAGCAATCCTGCTCCTCTCCTGGAGAGCCACAATCTCTGGCTCAGTGTTACCAGCTCTTTCTCGCTCAGTCCACTATGGGACGTCCCAGCGAGGCTCTTCTGTTCAGCTCCTCCTTGCTCAGTCCACTATGGGACGTCCCAGCAAGGTTCTTCTGTTCAGCTCCCCCTTGCTCAGTCCACTATGGGACGTCCCAGCAAGGTTCTTCTGTACAGCTCCCCCTTGCTCAGTCCACTATGGGACGTCCCAGCAAGGCTCTTCTGTACAGCTCCCCCTTGCTCAGTCCACTATGGGACGTCCCAGCAAGGTTCTTCTGTTCAGCTCCCAATGAAGGTCTTCACCCAATACTCTTTTGAGAAAGAGGTTTATTTGGGAAGGAGGAGTCCAGGAGAGTAACTGCCTCTACCAGGGTGGAGAGAACAGTTCACAACTGACCGGGCAGGGTGGTTTATATAGGATGTCTAGGGGGCGGAGTTAACTGTGATTGGTTAGTTTATTTTCTGCCCAGGGATTGGCCAGTTTTGTGAACAAGGGGCAGAGATGGCCCTGATTTCAGGGCCAAACTGTGTTTCTTTCACTGGCCTTTCTTGGCTTTTTGACACTACCTCTAAGGCCAGGGCACATTTCTTTCACTGACTCTGATTCTAGGGGCCAAGAGTGTTATTTTGGTACTAGTCTCAGAGTAGGGCATATTTCCTGGTTTCTGGGTTTGGGGATAAAGTGTTCACTTCTCTGGCTCAGGTCCCAAACACAGGCTGTGTTTCTTTCCCTGGTCCTGGGCCCTAGGGCCAGGATTCTACTGTCCTGCTCTGTGATTGGTTGTTTTCACAAGTCAGTTGGACAGGGACAGAGGTGGCTCTGATCTGAGCTAAACTGTGTTTCTCTCACTGGCCTTACTTAGCTTTCTGTCACTACCTCTAAGGCCAGGGCACATTTCATTCACTGACTCTGATTCTAGGGGCCAAGAGTGTTTCTTTAGTACTGGTTTCAGAGTCAGGGCATGTTTCCTTGGTTCATTTCTCTGACCCAGGTCCCAAACACAGGCTGTGTTTCTTTCCCTGGTCCTGAGCCCTAGGTCCAGGATTCTGCTGTCCTGCTCTGTGATTGGTTGTTTTCACAAGTCAGTTGGACAGGGGCAGAGGTGGCTCTGATCTGAGCTAAACTGTGTTTCTCTTACTGGCTTTATCTGAGCCATCTTTCCCTAATTCCCTAATTCTGGGCTCCAGGGTCAGGGTGGGTTTCTCTAGCCAGCCCCTTTTCCCTACACCTCCTGCTCCTTTTCCTCTTCCCACTCCTCCTTCTTCTAATTCTTCTTCTTTTTGCCTCTACAGCTTATATTCCCCAACAAAGTCTTTTAAGCCATACAAGCTTCACAATGTGGTTACATTCAAATTTTAAGTGAATGATTATAATGAATATAGGTAAAAACATGTTTTCAACTCCATTACATGATTAAAAACAGAGTCAACATAATAACCCACATACATTATAACATCTTTGCAACTTGTTACAGATTAATAGAATATGAGAAAACAAGGACCATTTGTTCTCATCCAACTCTTTTGTTGGCAGGCTGCATATTGCTGTTACAAAGAAATTATCAACCACTTTATTATCTATTCTGAAAGGTAACCTTATAAGGAATTTTAAAGAATTTGCAAACACAAACTTTTATACATAAAAACCAGTCAGTCAGCTGAACTCTGAATCCTCAGGGTACATACTCATTTTTCAATAGTTTCTAATATCAGAAAAGTGAGGTCAGGAGTGGGTGAAAGGAAATAACCATCACCTTTGATCACCAACCAGACCTAACATGGAAAGTACTGGAGCTAGCAATGATCAGGCTGCTTTGTATTTTTGACCCTATCCTAATGGATCTATAACTCAGCTGTGTGTCCTTGTGAACTTTAGATTGTTTTCTGGTTCTCGTCTGAAAGCTATTCTGAGAGCATATGGTCTAACCAAAATTATTTTGAAGCTTTGTTTGAGCTAATGGTGCAAACAGAAAACTATGACAGCATCTTTCAGTATTAAGAGAATTAGAGCCAGCCTGGATCCTGGGGACTCAATTGTTTCCCTTAATCATTATCCTGAACTGTGATCTAAAGCAGCTCCTCAGGTGAAACTGATAGGCCTTAGTTGTAAAACTCATAGGCCCTAACTGTGTAACATTTCCTTGTATTTATTTTTATTAATCAAAACTCTGTATAAACTATCATTATTATTATTATCAACTTGGCAGTACAATTTTGGTAGGAATCATTTTCATGACAATCCACAGATAAAAATGCCCATGAGAATGGTTGCCATGAAATAGACACACTGCACCACAGGCTGGGATGTCTCCCCACATCCATTAACACCATGCCAGATCCCAGAGGAGGATGACCATAGAAACATGTAGAGGCACACCAGAATCAAAAGACATTCAGGGGTACTGGGTCTTATGGCCTTGCCAAACTGAGATTGACCCATCAGAGAGTTTCCTCCTGGTGGGATGACACCTTGGACTCCAATTGCCACCTGTTGCTCCTCTGACACAGCCACCAGCAGATCTACATTGGATCAGAGACCAAAGTGAAGCCAGCCCCAGAGTGTGGGGCAATGGTGGCTCAATATTGTTGGATGAACAACAGCCCTCTAACCACAAGGGTCCATGACTGAACCTGACATACAAAGGTGGCAGGCAGCAGGTGCTGATGGCTTCTGGAACACCACAGAGCCCAGAAGTCAGAGAAGAGATGGCAGATTGGCATGCAGAGTGCAGGGCCTGTAATTCACACAGGCATTCCCTGAATCCTTCTCTGCACCATTCCAGCCAGTGGGAGTTAGCTATCAGCTCAGAGTCAGAATGTTGTCCTGGGAGGAGGTGTAGGTTGGAGGCTGAATATACACACTCTTCTCTCCATTCCGAGTCCTAGTCCCAACTATAGTTAGCTGAGTTGTCTTAGTGAAGGTAGCCTCCCTTTTTGTGTATATGAATAGTATCCCATTTTCTGTACAGTAGTGAGGGAAGTTGAATAAAATGATGTATGCAATTCTAAGTGAAGGGCCTAGATTCATATGTGCATCATATATGCAAATGTGGTAGCCGCTGTTGCTGTTCTTTGAGTAGTGAGTGGTGGGGACAGGCTCACAAGATGGGGCTGAAGCCAAGTGTTCCATGGTTCTTTATCCCCTGCCTCCTGTCCTTCATCCTCCTCCTCCAGGAGCCCCCATGGACCCCACCTTCCTCTTCCAGTGCATCACAGCCAACATCATCTGCTCCATTGTCTTTGGAGAGCGCTTTGACTTCAAAGACCACCAGTTCCTGCGCCTCCTGGACCTGATCTATCAGACCTTCTTGCTCTACAGCTCATTCTCCAGCCAGGTCAGTGGTGGGAAGAGAAGAGCATCCAGGGCAGAGGAAAGAAGTCACTGCTCTGTGGGTGAAGAAGGGAGTGTCTTAGGGCTGGAGAAAGGCAGAGACTAGATGGAGAGGTGAGGAATTTGAGAGCTGGATGAAGAGAAGGATGGGGAACAGAGCAGAGACCTGAATGTAGAAATACAGAGCCATACACACATGCAGAAAATGGTGATGTTGGTGATGTAGCTGTAGCTCAGAGGGAAGAGGACTTGGTTTTCATGCCTGAGCCCAGACTGTATATCCTGGGTGTCGTGGTACACAACTCATGTATTTCCTGCACATGAAGGCAGGAGGATGAGAAATTCAGGGTGATCCTTAGCTGCATATTGAGTTTAAGGCCAGTCTGGCATGCATGAGACCTTGTGTTCATAAACAAAACTCCCAGATTAAAACAAACAATGACAATTCAGCACAGGGTAATGGGAGAGAGAACAGAGGAGAGGAAAAGGGAGATACAGAGAAGGGCAAGGTTTATTGCAGCCCACGAGAGCCTGCTCCAAGGCTGGACACAGGGCTTGCAAGGAATCCACAGAGGTGTGAAGCAATGACTTTTTTATCTGAGGGATTTTTAGGGATTGGGGAAAAGACTGACATGCATGTTAAAGCTTACTTTCTTTTTCTCTCATGTTTTAGCTTTCTTTCTATTTTCCAGATAGCTATACATACCCAACACAAATCCTTCAGGCAATAGAAAAGTTACATTTGAAGGTCACATTTCACTTGATAAGAAGCAGAATCATCCCTACAACAACATGCTTGTAATAAATGTTAGCTTTCTTAATGGTGTAGTTGTTATCTGCAGCTGCAGTGTAAAGAAAGACCTGGTCATTGTTATCTAGTTAGAGAGATAGACTTATAAAAGATTTTCAGAACAGTTATAAACCTAAATTATTGAGGAGTCTAAGAAAAATAAGGAATCATCAACTATCCTATATTTCTGAGTGTAACACACATTTTAAACTAACATTTTGTGATTAGGAGGAATGCCAGGCTTTCTTGAAGTCTCTGTACTAAATGCTTTGGGTGGAACTCAGGTTTACCTTAAATCTCCTAATATAATCCTACTTGATATTTTCCAAGGCACAGTGACATTAAATGCGTTTTAGTTCTCGAAATATATTTTTTTCTGTCCTGCTTGTAACTTTAGACCATAAAAAAAGAAACTTGTAACTCTTTTTCAACTGTGGAATTTTAAGACTCAACAGAAAAACAGTTAGTTGGCTGAACTTTGAGTTTTCAGGTGAATGCCTGTATTATAAAACTGAGGTTAGGAATTTGTGCAGAGAGTTAATCACTGGCCTATGTTATCAGCCAGACTTAGCAAGAGAGACTGGCATAGTAATTAGGTTGCTTTGTACCTGTAACGTTGGTTCAACAAATCAGACAGCTGCTATTTTGTCCTTGTGAATTAGACTGCTTTCCCTGGGAAATGTTTATCTTAAAACCCATTAGCAAGGTACCAGGTCTAATTTGAAGTTACTTTGAAGCCTAAAACCAGCTGATAGTATACAGCTGTCTTAGTAGCTGGAAATACAACAGTTTTCCTTTGTCAGCCTGAGCTATGATATAAAACAGATAGTAAGTATATCCCAGTCCTCATGGAACAATAGGTCTAGTTATGAAAAATATCCTAGTATTATTTCTATTCACCAAAATTATACAGCTTAAGAAGAAATCATCTTCCTGACAATCCACAGATATAAATGTGTCCAGTAGGGGGAATATATTCATGAGATGAACACATTAAAATATAGGCAGTGAATGACTCCCAACACCATATACACAGCAGCAGCAAGCATGCAGGGACACAACAGAAGCAAAATACATTATGGAGTCTGTTTTCTTTCAAGCCTTGCTTGAGTGAGACAATCCCATCAGAGAGTTGAACTTCCGGTGGGCTGACACCTTGAATATTAATTGCCATCTGCTATTGCTCTTACATATCTATAGACTACCAGCAAAGGTTGGAGACAGATTTAGAGACAAAGTTCAAAAGCATGCATATGTATAGTGTACACATATGAGGGGTGTGTGTGTGTGTGTGTGTGTGTGTGTGTGTGTGTGTGTGTGTGT
>CABHPQ010147813.1:0-12385 GCA_902168405.1 Peromyscus aztecus
TCTCAGCAGTTCTTTCCACCATGCATTTGTTCCACCATCACAGATTCTAACTTCCTGAAACCATAAGCCCAATTAAACACTTTCTTCAATAAGTCCTCTTGGTCATAGTATTTTGTCACAGTAATAGAAAAGTAACTTAGAAACACAATTAAGACTATATCTGAATTGTTAATAACAAAACTTGGTTAATTTATTATCATTACTGAGGTATACATTTGGATGATCCCCAGCAGACAAACTCAGAATGTATTGATTTAAAGTAACTTACTGTTTTCTGACACTCACTAATCTTTGGAGACTATCCACCACAGCCTTACTCATGAACATTTTCTTCTGTCTAATATAAGCTTGGATGAGGAAATCCCCAATGAGGACAATGAATAGTGTAGAGTGAGAGTGAGATGTGTAATACGAAGAGTAATAGTTTGAATTGGGAGTCAAGAAAAGGAGGTAGGAAGACAAGTCTGGACTAAAGGAAAGGAGAAAGTCCCTGGCAAAATATCAGGAGTGCCATTAAGAATCAGGTTTTGCCCTTCAAAACTTGACTCCTTTCTTTAGTGAAGTGACTTGCAGGATAAAGCCCAGGGTGGGGAGCCGGAGGAAGAAAGAAAGAGGTCTATCTGTTAAGCACTGAATGACATGGTACAAAGTTTTAAGAAAGGCATAGTCTTGATGCATTACTACATGAAGATGGACACAGGTACATTTTTGCCCCTAGGATCTTAAGCTGGTAAGTCAACATCTTCCATTCTGCCAACTTTATTTTAAAAAAAACAAGAAGAGTCATATCATATTCAAAGCTTTGGTATACTTCATTTTCAAAAACTGCCCAAGATCTCACTCAACTGTGGTTCCTCCCATAGGACACCTTTATAGATAGCAAACGATTATCACAAAATCAAATACAGTTAATGCAATTTTAAATCAAGTAATTGCCTACAAAAGTAGTATGTATTGATATCTGTTTTTCAAAATAAACGGTAGATTAAAATGAAAATAAATGCTTAAAGAAGTCATTGCAGAAGTAAAACACATACTTTTTTCTCCTAAATTACTGGCTCATTTACTTTCATTTTATGTATGCCTGGTGTCCAAGCAATATGTGTATAAACTTCTAGCTAGTTTCATAATTCTCTACTGTTTCCTATCACTTTTTAACTATACTTTATCCCATCATTGTGGTATCCAGGTTCTATGTACAAACAATTGACTATTATAAAGAGTTCAGAGACTATAAAAATGGTTCAGCAGCTACGAGCACTTGTTGTGCAATCATGAGAACTAGAGTTTGGATCCCAGGACCAACAAAATAGGCCAGGTGTCACACACATGCCTGTATTACCATCTCTGATGGGGTGGAGACAAGAGGATTGATGGAGCTTGCTTTCTTCCAGCCTTTCTGAGAATGTGGACTCCAGGTTTAGTGAGAGACTATGCCTCAAAAGAATAGGTGGAGAGTGATAAAGGAGAAGAGTAAATACCCTATTCTTGCCTCTGTGTTTGTGCACAGATGTGCACACACACTCTCACACACATGTGCATACATTCATACTGACATATGTACACACAAATAAGTAAGTTATTTGTAAAAGGAGTTGGAAGAAACCTCTGATGTCAATCTAAGAATCATGGGTATATAAGTAATGTGATGGTAATGGGATAACCTCAGCTAACTCTCACTTATCTATTGAAACTAGAAAAGGAGAAGTAGCTGATTGTATACTAGACTGGAAGCCTGAGATTATTGTTATCAATGTTCTCAACCATCTCACTAAACAAAATATTTCTTTGCCTATAGATTCCTCCAACCTTATTCACTACTTTGTTATTGAATCTTAGCTGTGGAATTTTCAAATTTGTCCTTCACATGATGAGTGACTCTAGAACACTCCATGAAGGTAAAGCTTTGTTAGGTACTAGAGGATACAAGGATGGTGCCCACCACTTCAGTGAACCTAGGATTGTGGGAGACAGACAGACAACATAGATATTTATAAGTAGAAGTTCCTGCCTCTCAAGACAACAATGCAGTTTTCTCCTGCCCTGGCCTGTTTCATAATCTGTAAAGTTCACAGACTTTCGGCCCCATCCTTCCTCCTCTGCTGGACTCCTTCCTGTTTCTACTGCTTTGCTTCTGTACTACCGTGAGTGGTCTCAGACACAGAAAGTCAGCATCTCCTCGAGTTCCACATTTAAATCCCTTTATCTGTATTTCTGAGCCTAATAAAGTTCACAGAAAAGAGTAGAAAAGATGGATGAGAAGTCTCCATCACAAAAATCCCTAGTATATAAGTGGGCTATACGGGTAGATAATCCCAGACGTTACATGACATCACACATAACAATTAATGGCTACCATACCAGGTGGGATTTCACCAGATTTGCCTGGTCCTAACCTCTCCCAGGTTCTATTCCTCCCTCTCTCTCCAAATCTCTGCTTCTCAACTTTTACCTTACTCCTAATTTGCAATAGAAATGTCAAATCCTTTGCCCACTGATGGACAATGGGTTGTTCCCCCCCTCTAGAGTCTCAGCATCAATTGACCCTACATGTTTCCAGAAGGGAACTCTTCTGGAAGAAATTCTTGTACAAACTACCATCATATCTTTGAGACATTCTCCTTTTTGTCACGTAACTCTAACTTGAGTCATGGATGAAAAGTACTGGCAAATAACAGCGTTATAATATTATTAGAGATTGCTTATACAGCAAGATTATACATGCATTGATCAATGTAATTGCAGAACTCCGTGATGAATTGTCTTTCCTTTTTCACACATTTGTCGGGGTGCTGGAAAACAAGAGCACCTTAAGTAATAAAAAAAAAATGTACCTAACATGACTAGATGTAAATTTAAACTAATGATGAATTCAGAATAGCTGGCCAAGCCAAGAACTTTGTTATTATTTTGCTCAGATGTATTATGGGGCTTCATGTTTTTGGAGAGAATGGAATGGAATCTATCGTAAGGCAGAAAAATGTTATAGAACCAAAGTTCTGAACTGGAACAATGCTGAAAAGTCACTGGGGTAGGTGAGTGTCAGGGAAGGACCACGAATGATGCCATCTACAGTTCTCCTGTCCGAGAGGTGAACTGAATGTATGTTGGCCTAAGACACTCTGACCCAAGCTCACAGATGAAGCAAAGGAGTCGGGTTACCCTTCAGAAATACTCATTTTAACATTAATAAAGCTGATTGGAAACTCTCCCTCACATCAGTGGTCACACAGATCATTTAATGCTGATACAACATTCTGGAAGATGTTGGACATGAGGCCAACAAAATTATTCACCTTGATGATATGTTCAACACTTCATGATCCCTGGAGTAATGCTTTTCCTTCCTTGGAAATTTTAGTTTGGGTCTCACAGGTAAATCTTTCACCCATAAGCCTTACTCTCATAAAAAGACACCCACAGGGATATGTAGCAGGCTTTCTTTTGCGCCAACAACCAGCTCCCAAATCATGATATGGAGACTTATTAGTTATGAATGCTCAGCCTTAGCTTAGCTCTCATTTTCACCTGTTTCTCTTTATCTACATTTACCCTTGGGGCTTTTACCTTCCTTCCTTCCTTCCTTCCTTCCTTCCTTCTTTCCTTCCTTCCTTCCTTCCTTCCTTCCTTCCATTTATTTATTTATTTATGTCCTACTTTTACTGATTATTGTGGCTTGCTGGTTGGCAGCTGCCTGGCTTCTGGCCCTGAGCATGTCCCTCTCTTTCTCCCTCAATCTCTTCTCTCTTTCTTGTTCTTCTCCTCTACCTAGATTCCTCCTCCTACTTGTTCTCTCTGCCCAGCAGCCCTGCCTATCCCTCTCCTGCCTAGTTATTGGCCACTCAGCTTTTTACTAGACCAATCAGGTACCTTAGGCAGGCAAAGTGAAACAAATGCAACACATCTTTACATCATTAACAAAGGCAGCAGAAACAAATGTAACATGCCTTCACATAAAGTAGTATTCCACAGCATAAACAAATGTAACACATTTTCACACAGTTAAAATAATATTCCACAACAGGGAAATATGCTATTTACTGCCACCAAGGTTGCAGAACATGTTATTATACCAATTACGCTAGGCTGTCATTCATAAATGTAATGCAGACAACAAGGACTTCCAGGACTTAAAGGAAAGTAAGCAACTTGGAAGAACTCTGCTTCTCCATATGCATCAAGATAAACAAATAGAACACATCTGAAGAGGGGACAAAGAGAGTTCAAGAAAAAAAAAAGTAAAAGAAAATTCTCCTTTTTAAATTCTACTGAAAACCCAGCATTGATATGAATAAGAATATGTGATTTTTATGGAGGAAACAGGTCATAAAGAAATTTAAGGCAGAATTACAAAAAAAAAAAAAAACTTCTTAGTTTGGGAAATGGCTCAGTTGTAAAAGCACTTGCTGCTGCAAATAATAGGACTTGAGTGTTAATCCCCAGCATCCACATGCATAACTTGCCATAGGACTTGAGTGTTAATCCCCAGCATCCCCAGCATCCCCATGCAGAGCTGCAGTAGGACTTGAGTGTGAATCCCCAGCATCCACAGGCAGAGCTGCAGTAGTGCAGGCCTGTAACTGGGGCATGCTGACAGCCAGTCTAGGGGGAAAATGGCAAGGTTCAGCTTTAGGGAACCTTGGGAATAAGGCAGAATTTTGATAGAGCAGGACATGTGACATTCTTTGGCCTCTGTACACCATCACATACATGAATGTACTCTCTCTCTGTCTCTGTCTCTGTCTCTGTCTCTCTCTCTCTCTCTTTCTCTCTGTCTCTCTCTGTCTGTCTCTGTCTCTCTGTCTGTCTCTGTCTGTCTATCTGTCTGTCTCTCTCTCTCTCTCTCTCTCTCTCTCTCTCTCTCTCACACACACACACACACACACACACACCACCACCACCACCACCACCACCACCACCACCACCACCACCATTACCATTACCACCACCAAATTTAAAAATTCAGAGGATAGTCTGAAAACAAAAATCAAAGAGTAGAGTTGATTATTTCATATGGCCTGCAGTGTTTTCCTTAGCCAGTGGATCATACACATCAAAGATGATGATGTGGGGGGAAAAAAGAGACTGGGGGGGATGTTTGTGAGGCCCCAGCCAAACAACAGAATTCCATAAGGAGAAAACTGAGCTATTGTAGAAAGAAGGCTCTTAGGAAGAAATAATTGACCAGTGTAGCCTTTCCCAGAGAATAACTGGCATCCCCAGGAAGAAGAGTTGCTCAAGCACTGCACACAGTGAATGTACAAAGATTGACAGGGTTCTTGATTCATTCTCGAGATGAATCAGTAGCTCCAAAACTTCTAAAGAATCAATGGTTTTTGTGTGGAGATGGCCAAAGATGGAGGAGAGATTTGGAGAGTTATATGGTGTCCCAGGTAGCTCTGGGTGTTGGTGGGATTTCCTGGGGAGGAATGTTGAAGTCCTTGCCATACTAGGGAGAGCAGTGTGAAAATTCTTCCATCAGAACCAATGTGCTAATTGCCCCTATTGGAAAAGCTCAGCAGGTTTAGGCAAACAAAGGAAATTATGTCACCTCTTCAAATAGCCATCATCTAATCTTTCCATGTGATATCTCTATTAAAACATCTATGAAATGAAAGTTCCAACCTTTCATTCATTAATTCTTAAAGAGAAAGAGGGTGGACATATGAATGGCAAGTCTCTAAACATTCTTAGAGCAAATGCAAGGAGTTAGGACACAATCTGGGCTCATGCTCTCTCTACATACAAATGAAGTTATTATAACTCCCACAGAACAGATCGCATAAGCAAGATAGTGTATGACTTCCACCAACATGTGAGGCACCTCAGTGTCAGAGACTTCCTCTGGGCTTTAACTTTCACAACCATGTCTTAATGAAAAGGAGAGTTCAGTAAAGCTGCCCTGAATCTTGTCTTAAGGTTTAAACCTTCTGCTCTATTACCCCAGACTCTTTCCTGCTACTCGGGACTCTCCCCAAAGTCCCTTGACTTCTAATGCGCATTTCTGCCTGTCATTTAACATAATTTGATCCATTTTGCTGTATCAGCACAACAAAATAAAAGTGAATTACATGTTCTAAAAGCCTGTTTACCTCTGTCTGTAATGCGCAGTGTGAGGGATCTGCTTCTCCCGTAACTAGGCTACTGCTCTCTTGAGACCTAAGATCTTATGTCACTCCGTATTTTCTGCCACCACCATCATTACCTTCCTGGATTACTTTTTACAATATTTTAGAAGTGAAATTTTTCTTATACTGGCGAATCGCCTTTCCTACAGATATGTATCTAGAAGATAGGGCTCTTGCTATTTTACACTGTTTAGATGGAGAATGTACAGCTGACTGAAGGGATATTTCAGACATTAGAAACAAAACGAAGTCCTCACTCCTTTTGAAGGAGACACATATGCTTTACTAAACCCCTAACCAACCACATCTTCCCCATGATGGAAGCAATAACAATTATTCCACAAAACTGTCACTTAGCACTTCTAGGGCAGCTTAATTTGTTCTCTCCTCATCTGCTATGGAGCAAATTGTTCAGCTGTGATGTTTTACATCTCAAATTAACTTTCAATTAAAACGCCTTATAATTATCTTATATCAACCAGCCAAGAACAGAAATACCCCATATTGAATCATGCTTACACTAATAATAAGACCCTCAAGGCTTGGCATGAACGTTTATCTCAGATAGACTTCCAAATCCATGATGATGAACCCGACTCTCCAAACATCTTGAGTCTGCAAATGTTGGCTGGAAACTTGTGAGAACAAGATTTTTTTTTTCCAAGAGCTACAGTGTCTGCCTCCAGACCTGGCTCAAAATCAGACTACAAAGGCCGATGAAATAAGTAGAGAATTTTTATCTAAATATTTCAATGCATCAAAATTGGGTAAAGGTTCATAGGAAGGAAAAGTTTATTTTCTTTCAGGCCAGTTAAGCGAGGTTTATGCCTATCCACGTTTATGTTTAGCCTGTTATTACAGTAATAAATAATTGGACTGTTCATCCCTTAATGTGAGAATAACCATTCAAAGAACCTTCTGTGAGACAGTTTATATTCTTGGATGCTTTCCCTGTTTTAACACACCAGAATGGCAATACCAAAACAAGCTGTGGTTTGATTTAAATTGTTTTAATCTATAGGCGCCATAACTAAATACTTACTGGTGGTTAAGTACGGTATTGGAGCTACAGCGGAAAAGCAAAACAAAACAACAGCAACAGTACAAACGAACTGAAGCAAAATGGAAGTAATCTTGATAGTATATATGATTGTTCACATTCCTCAAGAATAGAAATACAGATTTAGTCAGTTATCCTAAGCAGGTTAACCATCTCTTCTTGTTTTATCTGCAGCATAGTGAAGTGTTTCCAATCCCTTGCCAAAATAAAAAAAATAAATAAATGAAAAGGTGAAGGCTGGTGAGCTGGCTCAGTGGGTGAAGTTACCTGCCACCAAGCCTGATGACCTGAGTTCAATCCACCGGCCCCGCATGGTAAAAGGAGAAAATGGGCTCCTGAATTTGTCTTCTGACTTCTCATGCACCACTGTGTCTGTTGTACCCAGATTCCCCCAAAGACCACCAAGAGACTGAATGCGATGCAAAAGCAAAGAGTCTTTGCATTGTTAACTCGGGACTCTCCATCCGTCTGATGCAGCTGCAGAGCAGGAAAGACCCTGAGTAGCATTGGGGCAGGGTTTTTAAAGCAAAGGGGGATTGGGGTCTACAGACTACATAGACTCAGGATTGGTTTGTGTGAGTGGCAATCATGTTAGTAACTTTTAATTGGCTAGGGTTTGTAGCTAGAAGTTTCTCCAGTCCTGCCTGGGCCCTGCAGTCCCGTGGCCTGCTTATAAAATAATCACACAGAGGCTTAATATTATTTATAACTGCTTGGCCATTAGCTCAGGCCTACCACTGACTAGCTCTTACATTTAAACTCAGCCCATTTCTGTTCATCTATATGTTGCCACATGTTCCATGGCTTTACCTGTGTGCCATTATATGCTGCTCCCTGGACAGCGGGCTGGAGTCTCCTGACTCAGCCTTCCACTTCCCAGAATTCTTCTTGTCTTGTTATCCCACCTATACTTCCTGCCTGGCTACTGGCCAATCAGCTTTTTATTTATCAACCAATCAGAGCAACACATTCACTGCACACAGAACATCCCAGAGCACCTCCCCTTTTCTGTCTAATCAAAAAGGAAGGGTTTAACTTTAACATAGTAAAATTACATATAACAAAACAGTAGTCAAGAAAGAATTACAATTATAATATCTAGCCTATTTGTATTTGGAAAATTAAAGAAAATATTCTACCTATCCTATATTTGTGAGTCTAAAGTTTTATATTTATCTTTTATCATAACCAAGGAAAATTATAACTATCTATTCTTCAGCTACATCAAAGACTTAGAAGGATATAACATTACCTAAGTAAACAGGAAATGCATTGTAAACAACTTTCAAAACTCCAGATTGACAGAGACAGCTGCCTGCCTGGACAGTCATCCAAAGTTCCTCTGTAGGCCTAGAGCCTCTCAGTCACTTCTCTCTGTGTCCTGTAGAATATCTGGCAGTTTCTTATGTGAAGCAGGAACCTGAAGGACCATCTCACCTTGCAAAGTTTAGTGGTCACCTTCCTATGGGTCCTGCATGTGCAGTTTATACAACATATTGTCAATCAGTCCAGGAAAGAACAGTATCTTGCCCAAATGACTATTTTGCCAAGAAGAAGATAAACTCCATATGGAGTGTCTTTGATGTCCATCTTTCTCTTTGAAGTAAATCAGTGCTGCCAGGAGCAGATGTGTCTCACTGTCCAGAAAGTCTAACTTTTTAAAAACATTATAAATTCCATATTCTGTAGGTCTTTGAAGTGTTTGAAGATTACCTACCTAATTGAAATATATCTATGTATACCTAGAAAATTTAACTAATGTGACTACAAGTTTGATTATCATAGATGATTAACTATTAATCTGTATTTCTTAATGATACATTACAATTGTAAATGAGTTGTATAAACATAATATCTTAAACAAGAGTAAAAATATACATACAGTATAACAAACTTTAAATCTGTATCAAGAAACTAAAATTCATAGCAATGTAAAACATTTTAAACAAGGTGTTGCTCTTTAAAAGTAGACTCAATAATCTTCCCTTTTATTCTTTTATATCTATATCCTACATTTCTATATCATATACTCCTTTCTTTTTTTAGAAAGAGATTGACTATGACCAATAACAATTTGTAACCAACAATCTAAACAAAGACAAACATCCATAATCCATTTTTGAGGAATGTGGGCATAGTGTTCTAGGCTACCTCCTGCTGACTGGGGGCACTGTATTCTTTTGGGGATCCTGAGAAAATTAAGAATTATGGTCAAGTCCTGACTGGAATAATATGTGAGGCTGCATTGTCTGAGCCAGTTGCCTTAAAACCATTTTGGATGTTGGGTCATCTGGGCTATGGTGTCATCAGAGACCTTTCAGGGGGTCTTGGCTGGTCAAATCTGATCCATCTTAACCTGGAATGAGTCCATTAGCCTCTTGCTTTCTGTGGAAACAAAAGCATGGCCTCCTTTCCAAAGCAACATATCCTTAGATGCAAATTTTGAAGTCAAGATATCTTTAAAATATATATATTGGCTTAATTTAGCAGCCTTTACAATCAAATGTCTTTCTGCAGTTAAAAATATCAAAGACAACACAATCCAGATTATCTGTGTAATATCCATCCTTATGTGTCTTATTTTTTTAACCACTTTTACTGTCCCTTTAAAGACTTTATTTTTTAAAACTTTCTATTTCTTTATATAACTGTCTATGTTCCTTTTCCTCTTTCTTCCAAGCCTAAGTACATTTTTACACACATTGTAAACCATTTAAACTCTCATTCCATCTGAATCTGCCTTATTGTGAATATATTGCTTTAAACTGCAGTGGCTAGTACTGAAGCAGAAGCCTTGGCTGCTGGCTCTGCTCAACTCAGCTTTTCAACATGGTGGAGATAATTCACTGCCAGCTCTGGGAGCCATGCTGTCTGCTGACTCTGGGAGGCAGTGAGTCTATGCTTCTATCAAAGCAGCATGTAGCCCAGAAACCTCTTTTTTTTTTTTCCTTAGTAGCAAAAGCTATATCTGCCATGCACCATGTTGCGCAGCTTGCAAAAACCACTGTGTAACTCAGCGGGAATGTGCCATGCTGTAGCTCCAGCCTGCATGCCACCAACCCTCAATAGAGTAGCTCAAGTCTGCAGGCTGTGGCTGGCCTGAGAGATACAACCAGGAAGTTGTTTTTAGCACCTTTTTCTTTTTAAGATCTTTCTTTTTTAAATCTTTCCATGTTTTAGGTCCCACGTTTTGGCGCCATTTGTAGCCAGAAGATTTCTGTGTCCTGGCCTACTGGTGGTTGGGACAAATCTCTCCTACTTGAGTCCCCCAAGTAAACACACAGAGGCTTATATTAATTATAACTGCATGATCATGGCTCAAGCCTTTTGCTAGCTAGCTCTAATATCTTAAATTAGCCTATAACTGTTAATCTATGTATCGCCAAATGTTCTGTGACTTTACCTACATCCTTTAACATATTGCTCCTTGGGCAGCTCGCTGGTGTCTTTCCCAGCCTTCTTCCTGTCTCTCTCTTTGAATTTCCCACCTGCCTCTAAGCTGCCTTCCCACAGGCCAAATGGCTTTATTTATCAACCGATCAGAGCAACACATATTCGCAGTGTACAGGAAGATATTCCCCCATCAAGGGTTAGTTGGGGGTTTCAGTTATCCATTTCTGGGCAGGCCTGGACAAGTCCCAAGCTTTGTCCTTGAGCTGCCATGGAGGCTGGCTGGCCTCACACATTTACATTGACCCATGCATGTAGCTCTAAGTTGGTGAGGGGTCCCAGACAGTAAACAGTTTGTTGAACCTTGAGCAATCAGAAAAGGAGCTACTGTAAGGACTATGTCTTTTGTTCATGGTCCTTCCAGAAACTGCTTGCTCTAGTCTCAGGAAACTGAAATTGAGGCCTGATCGCTGAGAGAAGACTGCACAGCCTGTTATAGCATCCGCTTGCTCCTTTTAGTGTCTGTATGCAGATGCATAAATACATACGGAAACATAATAACTTTGAATTAAAAAAATAAAATGTTGAACATACCAAAAGCATCCAAAGATTTAACAGAATGAGAAATCTCAGAATGTAAGGTGGAAGGCCCTGACAATGCAAGTTCAGACTGAATTTGCTTTAAAAATTAAATAATCTTATGGAATTTATTTTTAACCCCACCTTCTTCATTTAAAAATGCCCTGTACCCGTTCCATGGTATCTCACCCCCTCTCTCCACAATGCAAGCACTCATACAAAGTTGAACACATAATAAATCTTAGGGTTTTTTAATTGAATTTCAAATTACATTGGGAATACTTTGGGAATGCATCCAGGTCTTTGGGGGAAAGCTTTCTCCACACTGAACTTCCTTTTCTGTCTTGGAAGCCATCTCCCAAGTCTTGGATGCTCTGACCTCATGGTCACATCAGCCTGAATTTAAGCCTTTCCCACCCCTCCCTAGAAAGAAAATGGATCATATGGCCTGTGGAAAACAGCCTTTCATAGATTTGGGAAAATTTGTAACATATAATAAAGTTAGCTCAAAGATGCTAATTTGACATTTGAAAAGCCCACCAAGTACCTGCTACAAGAGGAATTAATTTTAACATCATGCACCATTTCCAATAATCCTCACAGTAACTGTGAAAAGTGGACAGAGAAAATTCAAATAACATTTCCAGTGTGTTAGGATGGGAAATGGTGTCATCTGAGTCCCCAAGAAGTCAAGTTTTTTCTATGTTACATGTGAAATCAGGTTCCCCTAAAGCCTAAAGATTGTATGGAAATGTCATGCTTTCTTTCCTTTCCTTTCTTTTTTCTTTGGAGAGGTGGTGTGCATAACACAGCCAGGTCAGCACACACACTAAACACACGCTCTGCCACACAGCTGCCTCCCCAGTGGCCTCACAGTTTCATCTAACTGATTTGCATGAAACACACATAATCACACATAATCACACACATAATCACATGGCTCAAAATGACCTCTGTCATTCTTGACGTAACTGCCTATGAACAACAGATCTGGTCAACTTTACATGGAAAGAGCTAATCACATTAAAGTTCAGGAACCTTAAAGTCAGGGGAGAAGAGCACATCCTGCTCTTGCAGAGGACCAGAGTTTGGTTCCCAGGACCAATGCAGTCATCACATAGCCACCTGGGACTTTAGCTCCAGGTGATCTGACACCCTCTATCTGACATCCTTATGCACACATTCTCTCTCTCATATTCTCTCTCTCTCTCTCTCTCTCTCTCTCTCT